>JAVTVY010047140.1:0-22956 GCA_036873755.1 Hanleya hanleyi | reverse complement strand
TGACCCCAAAATCAGGAAATTATTAAAAATAACATTTTTTTTGTGTCAGTGGATATATTAGGGGGACACATGATGTGTCACGTACCAAAACGTAGGTCAAGGCCGAATGTCAAGGTCGCTGACCCCAAATCATTAAATTCATCAAAATCATGATTTTGTGTGTCCATTGTTACATTGAGGGAAGACGATGTGTCGTTTACTAAAATTTAGGTCACGGTCAAAGGTCAAGGTCACTGTCACCCCAAAATCAAGAAATTATTAAGTCACATTTTCATATGCCTGTCATAATGCGATGTTGCGTTCTGTCCATTCATCCATTAACATTTGTTGTCCATGCGATATCTCTAGTTTCAAGGTATGGATGTATGGTACCAAACTTTGAGTATACCTTACTCGCATGGCAAAGAGGACTGGAGCCATACATTTTGAGATCAATTTTTCAAAGGTCAAGGTCACAGTCCCCCAAAACTGAATCCAGTTTAGCTGACTAAATGTGTTAGGTTGAAATATTCAGAGTTCTCTCCCCTACATATATATATGGCATTGGTCCTGTGGAGTTATCTCCCATGTTTGAAACCGCTACATTTAGTTAAACTGTTGTGAAATAAAAACCATACATTCACTAATTTAACGGGGAGAGGGGTCCTTTATGAACTTCATACCTGTTTCTTAACTCAAGAACAAAGGTTTACTTTATCACTTTCTTCTTCCTTCATGAAAAATTCACTTGTCTGAAAGGAATCCATTTGCTGGAAAACTACTATTTTCTTTTGTTTGACTATTGACATTGTGCGATATGTGACCTCTCGGCTCTTGCTTCAAGGTCAAATAGTTACCAAGAGTTCAGCTCATTTTAGTTTATCATTCAATATAAAATGTGATAAATGTTACATTCTCAGAAGCACACAATTGTAGACCTTTCTCTGGATTGCTAGCTACCAATTGGAATCCAGGCTATTAAACAACCTTGAAATTTGGACCAATGTAATTCCAGATATACGGGCGTATATTGAAGCACCTTGGGCCCTTGTCCGATCTTTTTCGCTCAAATTCGAAATTCTGCAAACAAAATTACAAATCAATTGTTACAAATTCTTAGTAACAATTAATGGACAAAAAGATACTCTTGTCATTAGCTTACAATTATCGGACAATGGTGGGAGTCAAGATCCTTCAGGAGGTCTATATTCATTTTCCATTTCAAATTCCTGTGTTTATCCGGTGAGTTTGACGTGAAATTGGGCAAATATCACTCGGATTGTATTGTTTGCCACTTGCAGGTCAATCTGACACTGCATTTGGGATTCTTATGCTTAACTGGGTTTAACCCATTGGCGGTCCTATTGATTATAATGACAAAATAAATGATTTTTTCCCCTCATTTTTCTTCCAATATCTTGCTCATGTCTAGATTGACAAAAGTGACCAGTGAATTTTT
Source organism: Hanleya hanleyi (assembly GCA_036873755.1). Lineage (NCBI taxonomy): Eukaryota > Metazoa > Mollusca > Polyplacophora > Lepidopleurida > Hanleyidae > Hanleya > Hanleya hanleyi. The sequence goes on along the minus strand of JAVTVY010047140.1, from coordinate 21,518 downwards.
AATGACCTTTCTCCGAACGATTGGGAAGGTATCGCCAAACGACGGACAAGGGCTGGGAGAACTTGATTAATCAGATTTTCGGGTAAAAGTCGCCCTTAAGTGGACATTTTTTTACTCTTACCAAAAATCCGATTGAAAGCCAGGTTATTTATTAGGTTGTCTCATTAATACAATACTGGTTTATTTAAAAGAAAAAGCAGTATGCTCGATGCACTGTCCAACTGTTGTGATTTAAAGGTTTAGTGAACAGAGTGTTTTAGAAAATGGTGAAAATCGTATGCCAATCCGATAACCATTTTTATACGCCCGCCAAAAAGGCGGACGTATTATGCGATGGCGGTTTCCGTCCGTGTGTCCGTCTCTCGTGTCCGGTCTATATCTGACAGTGTTCTATCTACAGTTTCAATTTATTTTGGCGAATGGATACCCTACGGGGAGACGATGTGTCGTGTACAAAAATAAAGGTCGAGGTCAGAGGTCAAAAGTCACTTGCCTGAAAAACAGGAAATCACTGAAGTGTTAGTGTCCGGTCTATATCTGTGAACTTTTTCTAGCCACAACTGCAATTTTTTTTGAGTGGATATACTAGGTGGAGACGATGTGTCACGTATAGGGGGAAATAAGTGTCGCATACCATAAATTAGGTCAAGGTCGAAGGTCAAAGATCACTGTGACCCCAAAATCAGGAAATTATTAAAAATAATTGTGTTTTTTTGTGTCAGTATAGATACATTAGGGGGACAAGATGTGTAACATACCAAAATGTAGGTCGAGGTCAAAGTTCAAGGTCACTGTGTCCCCAAAATCATGAAATTGTTAAAAATTAAGGTTTTTGTGTTCATTGATATATTAAGGGGAGATGATTTGTTATTGTCAAATTTAGGTCAAGGTCAATAGTCCAGATCACTGTAACCCCAGAATCAAGAAATCTTTAAAAATTACTTTTTTTTGTGTCAGTAGATACTTTTGGGAGACGTGATGTGTCACATACCAAAATGTAGGTCAAGGTCGAAGGTCAAGGTCACTCTGACCCCCAAAATCATGAAATTGTTAAAAATCATGATTTTTTGTGTCCATTGATACACTGAGTGAAGACGATCTGTTATGTACCAAAATTTAGGTCAAGGTCAAGGTCAGTGTAACCACAGAATCAAGAAATCTTTAAAAAATACTTTTTTTGTGTGTCAGTATGTACATTTGGGAGACCAAAATGTAGGTTAAGGTCGAAGGTCAAGGTCAGTGTGACCCCCAAATCATGAAACTGTTAAAAATCATGATTTTTGTGTCCATTGATACACTGGGAAATCAGGAAATCATTAAAAATAATTTGTTGGCAGTAGATACATTAAGGGACACGATAAATTAGGCCAGTAGGTACTTTTTGGGAGACATGATGTTTCATGCACCAAAATGTAGGTTAAGGTCGAAGGTCAAGATCAGTGTGGCCCCAAAAATCATGAAATTGTTAAAAATCATGATTTTTGTGTTCATCGATACACTGAAGGAAATCAGGAAATCATTAAAAATAACTTTTATTGGCAGTAGATACTATATGTTATTAATCGATTGTTTTCGTATTGCCTTCGTATTGACCTGAGGGTCGCCGTATTGGCCCGAGGCCGCAGGCCGAGGGCCAATACGGCGACCCGAAGGTCAATACTAAGGCTATACGAAAACAATCGATTAATAACATATAATATATCACATACATGGTAATTCTCCAAGCCGTCCATGGCCGAGTGAAAACTCTAGGCCTATACCATCTATATAAATTTAGTATATTTTTTGAAACTATGGACAAAGACACGATATCGACAGTAATCATTGTAATAAAAAAAGGAAACGAGGATTAAATACTGACAAGGACCGATAAGAAGAAATTGTAAAAAAAATAACCAAAATATACTAAAAAAGATGAATGTTAGACGTTAAGATGAACATCTTCAAAACATCAGGGACACATATATCGGATGCATACTCGATACTGACGTAATTTCACAAAAGCCATGTGCTACATCAGAACATTACGTCTGGTGAAAGGTTACATTTGTGCGCAATTGTATTAACAAAGTAACTAAGATGCATGGGGTGAACCACAAAAGGCGTCAAATATACTAAACGTACGGTACATTGTTTTAAAAAGATGTAATCAGCCTCAAATCTGGATTGGAATCGATGTCTCTCAAACTCAGCGAAAGTGACATATATTACAACAGGTACAAACTGAGACACATTTGACCACAAAAAACTAAACTTGTTTCTACCATTCACGAGAAAATAGAAGGAATTGATCTTTAAAAATAAACAGCATGGCATGCCGTTTGTTTTTCCACGGCCGTGTCAACAAGCGTATACACGTGTGGTGCATTCTACCAACGTATGCTATGCGACATTACCGAACCATAGGCACGAGCCATGACGTTATCCCTTGGCTGCAGCTGTGCTGCATTCAAATTTGTGAGCGTCGCTACGTCACTCATACGTCACACAGTGACGTCATTTTCCTCTCCGCGTACAACACACACTCAATGGCGAAACAGAAATCCCGTCGAAGCGGACAGAGTTTCAAATTTCTCTGACAAGATATTCTTGCATTCGTTGTGTATGGCGATCCCACCATCATCAAATATAATACATATGATGCTTTGGTAATCTTCCCTGCTGAAAAAACGCATAGAGGAGAGTTTACAAAATCCATCCATTTTGAGGCTGATGACACAGTTTACTCTGTGCAATGAATATTAATGAAGCATATCGTAAACAGTGAACACGTGTAGACACCACGTGGAAGTGAAGATATGTAAACATTCATCTGGTTTTTAACATAACTGGTTTTCTAATACCGTAATTACAAATTGTTTTCTCGTCTGTGAATTATTATACTATGATAGTTCGACAAGATCAAGTACCATACAAGACTAAGTATATTCCGTTGATTATGGCGGACAATATAGTTACGAATATGTACAAAATGGGTTCGCTAACAGTTTATAGCTCATCAAGGAACTTATGGTTCAATAGTCTACTTTTTCTAAAAATTAAAATAGTGGATTGTAAGAAGGAGAGAAAATTTATGAAATATACCGGTGATCTGTTAACATGACAGGAGTACAAATAATACTTAGCATACAAAATACAAAAGTTGAGTAATTTGACTTCATCTTGGGGATCTGTTTTACTGAAGATTCCGAACAAAATATTAGCGTCCAAGAGATCCAGTGTGTGATCGACGATCTGTTTGATCCATTCGTTAAAAAACTTCCAAAACTTCTTTTTAACATCACAATGAACAAGATTATGCTCGAGTACGTCAATACTTCCACAATGGGCACAGTTCGGAGATGACATCACATTTAATTTAAATAAATAACTGTCGGAGGGATAGATTGAATGAAGAATTTTGAATTGTAATATTTTAACTTTGTTTTCAACTTTAGTTTCAGAGGCAAGTTTCCAAATAAGATGTTGGTCAACGTCCAGGTCTCCAGGATGAATGGTTTTGCGCAGTGCGTGCTTCAAAACTAATGCACGATAAACCAATTTACAACAAATCTTGTGATGGGATATAATAATATCATCTATGAAGGGTATGTCAAATTTTTTTGGCAAACTTTCTTTAACACATGGTATTTTATTCTGGATAGCAGTGAAACAAGATTTCTCTAATACTCTCCATAATTTATAATTATCGTAATTCAAAGTTAAGTTGTATTTAGCACAAACACCCTTAAAATCCATAAGATTACCATTATTGTCTATCAGATCTTGAACATAAACAATACCCACATCAAACCAATTGCCGTAAAATAAGGACTTTCCTGAATATAATATATCCTGGTTATTCCAGATAATCTGCTGAAAAATTCCACACTCGGTATACAGTTCTTTCCAAGAGTCAAGGACTTGCTGATAAAATAACGGAACAGATTCATTGAGTTTCTTGGAGTTAAAATTGCACTGTAGTAAAAATTCTAATCCACCAAGTTTATTGAAAATAGCTGCAGGTATAATTTTCCAGAAGCTATCCTCGTCAGAGAAGAACCTTTTTAACCATACTAATTTTATGGCTTTGTTCATTAAAGAGAAGTCTGGAGCATTCAATCCCCCAAAGCATTCATTATTTATCATTATCCTACGTTTGACCTTTTCTCTGCCATATCCCCAGATGAAACTAAATAATTCCTTGTTTACAGTTCTTATATAACTGCTATTAATAGGTATAACACTAGCTTGATATACTAAACGAGATATACCTTCAGATTTTGAGAGTAAAATTTTACCAAGAGGCGTTAACCCTCTCCCAGACCAGATGTTAAATCTTTGCTTCATTTTCCCTATGTTCGGTTCAAGATTCTCTTTTTGCAGTTTATCATAATTTTTGCTTAGCTTTATACCCAGTGATTTGACACCTTCATTAATTATTTTGAGTTTGGTGCTATTAGAAGAAAACTTGGATTTTTTATTAATGTTTGCAAGAAATGACTTCTCTATATTTATTTTCAGGCCACTAATGGTTTTCAGATTTCTGTACAGCGAAAGACATGCCTCAACAGAGTTTGTATTCCCTAGTGTATGAGTGGTGTCGTCTGCAAAAGATATTCCCTTTACTTCCTTACCATTAGCAAATTTTAGACCGGTAATATCCTTGGATTGTCTAATTTTGTAATTTATTAATTCGGAACAAATTATGAATATATACGGAGACAACGGGCAGCCTTGACGAACACCTCGTTGATTGGTGAACCAGCCGGTAGAAGACCCTTTATTTACAATACAACTGTTGGTGTTTTTATACAGTGTTCCAATCGACTTTATTATATTTTCCCCAAAGTTAAAGGCTTTCATAGTGTTGAATATATACGAATGTTCGATGGAATCAAAGGCTTTCTCGAAATCCAGGAAAAGGAGATAACCTTCCTCCTCGTAAGTCTCCAATACATCCAGCAGAAAACGAACATTTTCACCAATATAGCGACCGGGAACATATCCTGTTTGAGTTTCGTGGATAATGTAATAAAGTACAGATTTAATTCTGTGTGCTATGGCTTTTGCTAGAATTTTATAGTCCGTGTTCAACAGAGTGATCGGTCTCCAGTTTCTAATATCCGTCAAGTCTTTATCTGGTTTTTCAATTAGTGTAATTACTCCTCTTTTTTGAGAATGGCTGAGCTCCCCAATAGATAAAGTCGAGTGAATAGTTTCAATATAAAATTGTTTTAATTCAGGCCAGAATTTTTGAAAAAAGCCATCACAGCCAGGGGACTTTCCTGGTTTAAGATCCTTTATGATTGCTTCAATTTCATCTTCTGTAATAGGTCTTTCCGAGAAAGTATTTGTCTTGTTCTGAAAGCTTTTCTATTTCTATATCATTAAATGTAATCTGAAATTCTCTGTCAGCATTGTAATCATTAGAATGGCTCGTATTATAAAGATTTGAATAAAAGTTATACAAATAATCCATGATATCTGGTGGACGTGTTATTTCATTCTTGTCGTTGTCAGTTAGTTTTGTTATGTGTTTTTTTGAGGCACGCTTCCGTTCTAAATTGAAAAAATATTTAGTACTCTTTTCTCCTTCTTCGGCCCATCTGACTTTCGCTCTGATCCCGGCGCCACGTGCCTTTTCTTCATAGATCTGGTCTAATTTTCTCTGAACGTCATCAAACTCGTTTAGGAGCTCTTTTGAAAATGAATCCTCTAACTGTCTGTCCAAAATGGTCAAATTTTTCTCCAACTGTTTTAGCTTTTTGGTTTTTTCTTTCGCTTTTTGTTTCGAAAATTCAATAGAAATATTCATTATCCTGAATTTAATCCACTCCCAACGTTTTATTGGTTCCCAGTTAGTGAGGTCATTCATGGCTTGCAGAAATTCCTTTATACGGTCACAATAAATTGGATCTTCCAACAACTGGTCATTAAACTTCCAAAAATTTGGACTGAATCTGCTCCCAGTAACCGCTACTTCTAAAAATATAAGTTTATGGTCTGTTTTAATGCTAGGTCTGATTTCTACCGATTTAGTTAGAGACCTAAGACTAGGAGGGATGAGCCAAAAATCAATTCTAGATTGCGTATCATTGTTTTTCCTCCATGTAAAAGCGCGCTTGTTTGGATTAAGTTCTCTCCAAATATCAATGAGATCCACATTTTCTATCAATTGGTGAACAGCGGGAGATGGACCAGTCGGACTCCACCATATGCGTTAGGTTGAAATATTCAGAGTTGTCTCCCTTACATGTATATGGCATTTGTCCTGTGAAGTTGTCTCCCATGTTTGATACATGTAAGTAACAGCTACATTCAGTTAACTGTGAAATAAAAACCATACATTTAATAATTTAACGAAGAGAGGGTCCTTTCTTAACGTTATACCTGTTTATTAACTCAAGAAGAAAGGTTTACTTCATCACTTTCTTCACATTCTTCTTCCTTCTTGAACAATTTTCTCGCCTGAAAGGAATCTATTTGAAGGCGAAAAGTGACCTGCCCAGTGACAGGTCCAAATGTCTGTAATCCGATGTCAAGTGCGACCTAGATAAAGTCGTTCAATTACCCTCTCACGTAAGCCAAATCCAATGCAGAATTATTTACGTCACACAAATATCATAAGGGTCCTAATTTTTATTTGTCTCTTGTAGTTAATAGTGATAAAACAACAAGCCGTGCCTTGCTCGTTTGCTGATGATAATACGTTTAGTTTAATAAGGTCATTTCCATGAATGAAATTTATTTGAATGGACTCATGATGACAATACACGACTCTTTAAGAAAATAGATTACCAGGGATCCCGACCTGGATACCAATACTGATAAAAATGGTCTTAATCAGCAAGGTGAGGAGACCAGACTGCCACGTGGGTATCACAAGCTAGCCCCACCCAAGGCACAGGCATGAAATCCCGAACAACATCAAAAGCTGAACGTTAGTACAAGCAGATTATGGTAAATGCAGATGTATGCTTAGATGGAACCTTATATCTACAGTACAAATTACTCCGCAACTCCTGTTGAACTGATGAGTAGATGTAGATTCTGAATAATACTTACCGGTACTTTCCCAAATACTGGCTGATAACCATGGTAACAGACTTATGTCTATGAAAATCGTATTTGTGGCAGCTTCTGAATCTCTGCCCAATTTTTATATTGATATCAGTAGTATATAATGCGTACATTTGGTCTCATTTTCAAGGCACAGAAAAACGGCGCACGCAGTAGTATATATTGCGTATATTAGGTCGCATTTGGTTCAGTGCGCATGTGCGCAGAAAAAACCCCGGAAGTGGGCAGGTCTGTATGCGCAGGTGTTCTGCGCAAGTGTGTGACGTCACTTCCGGTAACGTGACCTTTGGGGATGTGTTCCACAGCGGTGATGCGGTCGGCGGTGATGGGTCGCGAGAAAAAGCCTCCGCGGACAGAAAGTAGTCCCAAATACGCGGTAAGCCGGGGGAAATTCTCCGGCAATCTTCGGGGCATTTTGGGGCGAGAGGGGCCCCTAGTGGACCGATTGGGTCGAGTGAGGTGTCAAAGTGAAGCGCTCCTCCAGGGCGATCAAGTCATGGGTGGGTGCTTGTAAATTAAGGATTTGTCCCGAAAATATAAAAAGCGGAACACGGACTTTACCCCTACAATACGAGAAAACTCCTATCAACCATGTCCAAAAGGGCTAATATCGGTCCACGGCTTATCGAGACCTGCTGAGAGAGGTAGGGTGGGGGAGTGGGTGCATGTAAAATTAGGATTTGTCCCGAAATTATGAAAAGCGGAACACGGACTTTACCCATAAAATAGGGCCTGATTCGCACATTTGCATCTATACGGGGAAATGCCTGTATGGGGTATAGGGGTGGTCATATTTTTTGTGGATTTTACTATGGGTTGTGGGATCTTGTTTTCTTCGTCTCACCACGTAGAATACGATGGGAAGGATCTCGAAGCTATGCGGTGAAATTTTTCGAAAAGTTCATGGAGGTCTGGATAGGCCCATAGGCCTTCTGGCTCAGTGGATAGGTCCATACTGGGCAATTCACACATGTTCATTGCGATATGGGTTGTGGGATCTTGTTTTTCACGTCTCACCACGTAGAACACGATGGGAGGGGTCTCGAAGTTAAGCGGTGAATTTTTTTTGAAAAGTCCAGGTACCGGGTAGATCTGTATATAGGCCCATACTGGCTCAGTGGATAGGTCCATACTGGGCAATTCACACATGTTCATTGCGATATGGGTTGTGGGATCTTGTTTTTCACGTCTCACCACGTAGAACACGATGAGATGGGTCCCGAATCTAAGCGGTGAAATTTTTCGAAAAGTTCACGGAGGTCTGGATAGGCACAAAGGCCTACCGACTCAGTGGATAGGTCCATACTGGGTAATTCCTGCTAATGTTCATTTGCGATATGGGTTGTGGGATCTTATTTTCATGCCTCACCACGTAGGGCACGTGGAAGTCTTGGGGTAGAGATGGCTTTATGGGGTATAGGGGTGGTCATACTTTTTGTGGATTTTACTATGGGTTGTGGGATCTTGTTTTCTTCGTTTCACCACGTAGAATACGATGGGAAGGATCTCCAAGCTATGCGGGGAAATTTTTCGAAAAGTTCATGGAGGTCTGGATAGGCCCATAGGCCTTCTGGCTCAGTGGATAGGTCCATACTGGGCAATTCACACATGTTCATTGCGATATGGGTTGTGGGATCTTGTTTTTCACGTCTCACCACGTAGAACACGATGAGATGGGTCCCGAATCTAAGCGGTGAAATTTTTCGAAAAGTTCACGGAGGTCTGGATAGGCCCAAAGGCCTACTGACTCAGTGGATAGGTCCATACTGGGTAATTCACATATGTTCATTGCGATATGGGTTGTGGGATCTTGTTTTTCATGCCTCACCACGTCATCAGTACGAGTAGTAGCGAAAGTACATGTACATGTATTTTGTGCATGTCCATGTACATATACTCTGCGCATGTCCATGTATTCTTTGCATATCCCTGTACATGTCGGATGTGCCTGTACATGTAATCTGCACATGTACATATACTCTGCCAATGAACATGTACTCTTGCGGGAACAACACAGTATCCTGATAATATATATATCACGGTGATGTAGCATTAGTCAGCTTACCTGGCTAGTACTTCACACATTTATCGTTGTGAATTGTTGATTGATTCTTAATTGTAAGAAATTACATGTAGCTTGTCAGTATTTATATTCTTATTTTAGTCTTTCTCTTATTTTGATACCAATGATTACATTAACATCAAGAACAATATTGTTATTGCCGTTCAATATCGGTCTAACGCTTATATGGAGCCGTATTCAAGGTAATCGACACAAACATTGGATAGAAATATTATAGAATACCTGTCCCGTATTATACAATATCTGTCCTGTATTATACCATATTTGCCCTCTATTATACCATATTGTTCTGTATTATACCAAATCTGTGCTGTATTATACAGTATCTGTCCTGTATTATACCAAATTTGTGCTGTATTATACCATATATGTTCTGTATTATACAATATTTGCCCTCTATTATACCATATCTGTTTTGTATTATACAGTATATGTCTTGTATTATACAATATCTGTCCAGTATTATACCAAATATGTGCTGTATTATACCATATCTGTGCTGTATTATACCATATATCCTGTATTATACTATATTTGCCCTCTATTATACCATATCTCTTCTGTATTATAGAGTATCTGTCCTGTATTATACCATATCTGTCCTGTATTGTACCATATATGTCCTGTATTATACAATATGTCCTGTATTATACAATATTTGCCCTCTATTATACCATATTTGCCCTCTATTATACCATATCTGTGTTGTATTATACCATATCTGTGCTGTATTATACAATATCTGTCCTGTATTATACCATATCTGTGCTGTATTATACAATAAATGTCTTGTATTATACAATATCTGTCCAGTATTACACCATATCTGTGCTGTATTATACCATATGTCCTGTATTGTACCATATATGTCCTGTACTATACAATATCTGTTCTGTATTATACAATATTTGTCCTCTATTATACCATATCTGTCATGCATTATATCATATCTTTGCTGTATTATATATCTGTCCTGCATTATATCAAATCTGTGCTGTATTATACCATATATGTTCGGAATTATACCATATCTGTGCTATATTATACAATATCGGTCCTGTGTTATACCATATCTGTGCTGTATTATACAATATCTACCCTGTATTATACACTATCTGTCCAGTATTATACAATATATGTTCTGTATTATACAGTATCTGTGCTGTATTATACAGTATCTGTCCTGATTTGTACCATATATGCCCTGTATTATACCATATCTGTCCAGTATTATACAATATTTGTCCTCTATTATACCATATCTTTGCTGCATTATACCATATTTGTATTGCATTATACCAAATCTGTGCTGTATTATACCAGATCGGTCCTGTATTGTACCATATATGTCCTGTATTATACAATATATGTTCTGTATTATACAATATTTGCCCTCTATTATACCATATCTGAGCTGTATTATACCATATCTGTCCTGAATTATACCATATCTGTGCTGTATTATACAATATCTGTCCTGTGTTATACAATATCTGTCCTGTATTATACCAAGTATGTCCTGTATTGTACCATATTTGTCCTGTATTATACAATATATGTTCCGTATTATACCAAATATATGCTGTATTATACAGTATCTGTCCTGTATTATACCAAATCTGTGCTGTATTATACCATATCTGTCCTGTATTGTTCCATATATGTCCTGTATTATACAATATATGTTCTGTATATACATTCGGATAGCGTTTGTCGTGAATAACAACAAGATCAGCAATGTTCATATAGTTTATTAACCCCAATGTTACATCATACCCAGGATGGGGGAGCCGCTCTGGGTATGTTTATTATGTTCACAGAAAAAGCAAGTTAAGATATCAAACACCATGTTTTGTTATTTAACGCACCGCCACATTACGTACAAGTGTTTACAGATCTCAACTCAACGATCAGCATGTAGACATTTAGAGTATGTACGGTATGTTATGATATTCATCAGTGCCTGTCGGGGGTGAATCCGTTCATGTGGTCGATCAGTTTAGCCACGAAGAACGTAACAGTGGTGACCCTCTCCACTGTCCACTTGGTGTTGGGGCGTTGACGTTGTGCCCATTCCAAGGGATCCACGGTGTCCAGATTGTCCAGCATCGTCTCTAGCGACGCGCGGCTAATGATGGTGAAAGCATGGTCGTACACTTGGTTGTTGGCACTGGAATAGAAATAGCGCAGTTGATCCGTTATCTTATGGCGTAAGATGTACCCGAAAGCGACATTTAATTTGAAAGCCGTAGGTTGGTCATTGAAGATGGCTTCCACGTAGCTGCGTAGACGGGCGAGGTCGATCAGTTGGAAATTGTAGATATCTTGAATAGGGCGATGACGGTGGAAACAGTGCCGGATCATGGACGCCGATACATGTCACTCACTGAATGGTTTCCGTGTAACAGATCGCTAGGAACATTTATGGCTTCGTCCGCGAAGTGTACTTTGCCCTCCATGTCGTACAAAATCTGGTTCAAGGTCTTGTCGTCAGAATTTGACTGTTGAATTAGGGCGACATCATCATCATCGGCCCTCGTGCGATGGGTGAGAGTTCCCGTTGTCTCGATACTGGTGTCTACGGGCTCCTCTACCTGCAAACGTGGCTGTGGAACAGGGTGTCGTGTGTGTTGGTGTCGCAGCAACTGACTGGTCAGTTTGAAAAGCCGACCACATTCCTCGCATAGATGCTTGGGTGCCCCATACACTGTCCGCTCATGACACCGTAGACTGTCCAGGCGATTAAATAGTTTCCCACACCTCGTACAGCTATACCGGGCGGTTCCGTCGTGCTTGGTAGCCTCATGGCGGTGCAAGTCGTGCAGATGAGTGAATGATTTCGAGCACGTAGTACAAGTGAACATCTTGGTGGTTGACAGTGTCTGATGAAACGGCCAGGCCGCTTCCCTTTTATAGCACGCTAGCTGGCGATCTATTTTTAGCACACTCATTTCAAGTCGAGGACCGAGATGTACTGGTGTACAACAAAGCCGCACTGCGCGCGTGTATGTGTGTTTGTGTTTGAGTCCAACCGTGCACAATGTCGAATTACGCTCTCTCCGAAAACTTCCTCTCATCGCCTCAATATGCTCAGACCCATGCAATATAAACACAAACAAGAGACATCAAGAACAACAGGCACATTGCGTAATACACGTTTTATTATCCTCACACCACCACCACCACCATCACCTGGCGTTGACGCCGTCAACGATCATCATGTAGACATATAGAGTATGTACGGCATGTTATGGTATTCATCGTGCCTGTCGGGGGTGAATCCGTTCATCCGAGGGAGGTGGTCCATCAGTGCTTACATAACAGTGACCATGCCTTTGTTGATATATGTTAAACCCATAATTTAATGCTACATGTTAACTGTTTGATTAAATCGTTTCGGGATATTGTTATATTTGGTTGATTGAAATCCTTTAGAGTTCTTTAAAATCATATTAAAGTACCATAAATAATAAGTGCTATTAAATATATGATAAATGTTCCCATGGGTGACTTATTGATCTCCCAATTAGTGTGATGTGCAAAAGTGTGTAGATGTGCAAAAGTGTGCAGTTTGGTGTACAGTGTGCAGTCCCCACAACAATGGTGGTTCCTAGGGTGTGTGAGTGAGTGAAAGAGTGAGTGAGTGGTTGAATAAGTGACTGAGTGCGCTCTCAATGAGTGAGTATGGTGTACAAAAGTGTGTAGATGTTCAAAAGTGTGCAGTATGGTGTGTTTAAGTGTGCAGATGTGCTGAAGTGTGCAGTGTGGCGAGAGTGAGTGATTATACTTGAATGAGTGACTGAGTGAGCTCCCAATGAGTGAGTGTGGCGTGCAAAAGTGTGTAGATGAGCAAATGTGTGCAGTGTGCAGAATTGTGCAGTGGAGTATGCAGTGTACAAGTGTGCTGTGTGCAAATATGTTCGAATGTATCGTGCAAGTGTGCGAAAGTGTGTAGAAGTATGCAGTGGGGTGTGCAAAAGTGTGCAGTGATACGCATGTCCGTTCACCTGGTGATGCCGCCTGGACCCTATAGCTGGTAGGCTATATGGTGCACCAGGATACCGGCGGGGCCACCAGGTGATCGAACATGCACATCACACCGCAGATTTCAGCACATCTGCACACTTTAGCACACCATACTGCACACTTTTGCACATCTACACACTTTTGCACATCATCCTCACTCACTGGTCTAGGTGGTCAAAGAAAGTACTCCATGCTTTCTAACAAGATGGGGGCCCTCGGTGGCCGAGTGGTTTAAGGCGTTTCGCTGATGATCACTAGCCTCACACCACTGAACCGGCCGTGACGGGTTCGAGCCCATCTGGTGCATGTGTGAAAGTTTGTGAGTTACTTGCCGACGGGCGGTGGTTCTCTCCGGGTACTCCGGCTTCCTCCACCATCTGTCACCATATGAGTGAAACAAACTTGAGTGTGACATTAACCCCCCCCCCCCCTCGCCTCCCCTCCAACAAGATGTAATATAATGAAAATATGTGTATAGAAAGTCCTTATTTTCGTATGTCAATGATAAGAACTTATTTTCTATCGGTACAATTGCACCGATACGTGTACAATTGGTACCGCTACGGCACGTACAAAGAGGGTTAATCATAAATGTCACTGAGATTTCAGTTTGTTACCGCTAAGAGAGTAAATTTATGCTAAACCAATGAACCGTGGATTTTTTCAAGCTCCAAAGTAGACGATTACTAGTAATTAAAATGGACCGACTTCAACTTTTCATAACTTTTAGTTTCCAACTCTGTAGACCTAATATTAACTCGCTCGCAGTTCTATATTTATTGATCCATTCTTCACTCTATACAGAGTGATATTTGTTTGAATAATTTGCTAGCCAAACGAGACGCCCCTGTCAACCATGTCAACGAGCAATAATATATTGTTTACTGACCCGTCTCCCCGCGTTCGTTGTCAAGAAATTGACATGATCAGACGGGCATGTTCGCAAAGCGTTTATAGGTATACATACCGAGGACATATGGATCAGACCTTTAAAATGTCGTTACTGGTGCTGGTATATAAACTGAGGTGAATTAGAAATATCGACGTCAGTAATTTTGTAAATGAAATGAACAGCGGTGTTGAGGGTATTCATTTAAACGAATGGTAAAATTGGGCTAGAATAAATTCCCCGTGAATAGTATGTATATCATGACAGCTAACAACGTTAATACATGCTTCTCCCATGGAGACATATGAGCGATATACCTGAAACACGCGCACGTGTCTATCGTTGGGAAACATGCAACGACTTTAGGATACCGGTATATGTTGAAAGATTGAGTGATTTTTGCAGGCTACATCATGGGAAAATTGAAGAAGTTTGAAATTGGGTTCACATCCAGTACGAGTCAAAGCGGAGTCTATTTCACCGGACAGGTGGTACAGGGATTTGTTACTCTAGATCTACAAGAAGAAATGAAAATGAGAGGTAGGTATATAACAAGCGCTGGATGAGCGCAAAGACCTCCGTCGAGGCAACAGGGTCCGTAGCGTAATACATCACTGAATAACATACGGCCGGATGCCAAGCTCAATTTTGCATTTGTTGGACGTTAGCTTCATCAATGGTAATTAATCTGGGATTGAGGGTTCCTCACTAGCATGTCCAGACAGGGATGTGAAAGTCACGTTCCCAGCAAATAATTTTTGTTTGATTTGACGTGCTTGAAATATTGGGGTATGGAATAGAGTATATTGATGGAAAACCTGGAAAAGTGCTTGAGACATTAGGCCCCATCCCACCCCCACCTCCCCCTGAGAGGATCCCCTCACCCAAATCGACACGTTAGCGGCAGAAATGAGACACCGTGTGCCTAGTTGTTGTACCAACTTGCTTGTGATTTTGTGCTATAGGCCCAACACATCAACACTTCATATTTTGTATGTGTACAGTATAGCATCATCACTGATGAGAGAATGCTCTTCAAAACACACCTGATTTTACCGACACTTCGTTCTGATCTGTCTCAACATCATATGATGAGGATTCAATGCGCTCGGTATAATTTTGTATACTGGTGTTACAGGTCACCTTCGCCTTCACCTTACTGTATCAATGACTATGGACTTGTACATGTATCACATTCACATTGAATGGTGAGGACTGATGAGAATATTGCCCCTATGGAACAAATGACTGAATTCCACGCAGCAAATAAAAAGTTCATGTTAATCATAAACAACATACAATTAGTAATACTATCAAATAATTATGTTTATACCTTGTCGACATCAATATATTACAGGTAATATCATGACTGAATCATGGTAACATATATTCATGGGTATTTTTGTCTACAATAAACTGAAGAAGACCCATGCTGTTTATTATATTATGTTTTAAAACTTCACTTGCTAATCTCGATTATGTTGCTTATTGTGAAAATAAATGAAGTTATGAAATCTAGTATGATTGTTCATTGATCTCAAATTAGAAATATCTTCAGCAGCTAAAGTTAAGTCAATCATAACAATATATAACGCCATGGTATTGTTGTAATATTACCCAGGTATTGATCTTTGAATAAGAATGTAATGAGATACATATACCTGTTCTTTGTGTTATTATGTATGCAGTTCATTCTGTATGTATTTTATACATGTACATGTAGCAGAATTGGAATTAAAATTTGAAATGAAGTCTGTTTCTAGAAGCTAAATCATTTTAGACACACATTCAAGTCCTTACCTGGTCAAGGGAGATAATTTTCACTTTTGATGATGTTTGTGAAGCATGCAGCAGGACTTCAACTTCCAAGGATATTATCCACACAATCCCATTCTACATGATATTTTTGCCATAGCACCGATAAACTAGGTCCCTTCATTTATGTGTTCTAGATCCAGGAGCTATTGGGAGCTGCAGGCTTTGTAAAAGTTAGATCCAATTATTCTCAGTGAAGCAATGAAATCCGGCATGGTTGTTTTAAGTTAGAATTTGGCATCCTTGGAAATGTCTGACCAATTCACACATGTATCACTCGGCAGGTGGTCATTACATGTGTAATGTTTATTTCCTTAGGAATCAATTGATATCCAATGGGGTGGAGGGCGAGCAAATCACTGGCTCTGAACTAGGTCATCAGTTAGTGTGTCCTCGAATAGGAACGATCGATACCCATATGAGCGTGGGTGAGATGGGAAAGCATGTTTACGCCGTTTGCTCTTTGTGATACAACTCCAGCCATAAAGTTAGAAAATGTCATATGTATCTTTTAAAATTATTTCCTCGAATGAAACATAACAATCTACATCGAAGAGATGAATCAAATGATTTGAAACTTAATTTCATTGTGTAACAGTGAGAAGAAAATTAATTGTATAAACATTCCAAGCCTCATTGAACACAAGCCGCACCATATTTGATATGAATATAACGCGCGTACATTAGCTCGCTTGGACGTCGCTTAGTTAAATATGGACAGACACGCAAAAATCTCAAAATTTTCAAAAGCCACAAAAATGCCCTCAGCTTGTACAGAGTAAGTAAAAATACTTATGTACAACTTGATGTTTAGAAATGACTGTGTTGAGCGGTTCTATTCCCAACTTCTCTTTTATTCTATGTCATAGAGGACAGGGGTTGGTAGATAATTAAAAACTGTATTAACTCGGCTTCACATTTTAGAGAATGACTTTAATTGAGCCTAAGATGAAAGAGAAATACACTTATAAACAAATCTATTTAAAAAAATATATGTTTGTATTAATTTCCATAATTTATTGAAAAAAACTATACGTAGACTTCGACCACCGAATATAACACAGGCCAGGCAACTGTGAGAACCAGTGAAAGATACCCATCGAGATGAGCGGATTTGCAGATAAACAACAACAACAAAATTGCACTTTGTGCCTCACGAGGCCCTTCTCCATAGAGTGCATGCCAGTTATTTTTCTAGACTACAACAACAACAGTTTTTGCCTGTATCACAGTCCGAGCTTCCGATTACCCTTCAACCTTACCCAGACGACGGATAAATTTTGACAGATTGTCTGGCTAGGTTGTTGATCGGATTCACAGATAACGATTGAAGCATGGGAAGATATATTTTTCCAGTCGCTATCTCCCCCCCCCCCCCCCCAACTCAAAAAAAGAAAAGAAAAAGCCGGGAGAGTTCTTCGGAGTTTTACGTTTTTGACCTCTGACTTTGAATTTGACTTCTCACTTCCGACTCGCATCCTGGTGAATGACACTCGTCCTTTATCTTTTTGCCGATTCAGAGATTCTCGTGGAAGTTTCCAATTATACTATCCGGAATGCGAGTTTTTCTTTCGTGAAAATTTACTTTTTATGAAAGCGCAGGTTTGTCTTCGTCGCATACCGGCCATCTGTACCAGCGCGAAGCTATAAGTACACGCGCGAATTTAGTACCCTCGAATTAAGAGACCCGGTGGAAGCACTGCAAAGGATACACACCTTTTGTGACGTAAGCATTCAATTGTGTCCAGAAACTTTTCAAAATTTCGTCGGGAACCATAGCAATCCCTATTGGAAATCACACGAGTCGTGGGTTCCCCATATGACAATTATTTGGCGGGAGATATCACGTTGCGCTCCTAGACCTCCGTCTGATCGACGGAGGTAAAAATCTCATTCTGCTTATATCAGAGTTAGTCTCTGCGGCGTGCACATTGAGCCAATCCCCCAATTGCACAGAATCCAAGTTATTTCTTCAACGATAGAGCTGCGCCGATAACACCGGCAGGTACATTAATACGTGGCTCACAGCGGTTCGTTCGTGCATTCTCTTTCCTATCACTTTATCGTAGAAAATATTTTTAATCGATGATGACTGGACTATTTTCGACCGGGAGTTGCCAAAATGTAAGCGTATTGGTCCTTTCTTGGAATAGTAGGATATAAAAGTTAGTCTCTGCGGCGTGTACCTTGAGCCAATCCCCGAGTTGCACAAAATCCATGTTAATTCTTTCCAAGACCTGGAGTTGCCAAAATGTAAGCTCGCTGGTCCTTTCTTGGAATAGTAGGATATCAAACTTAGTCTCTGCGGCGTGTACCTGGAGCCAATCCCCTAATCAGTATAGTAGGATATCAAAACCCTCCCCATGCATGCTAAAGAGATAAGCAGCGCAGCTCTGTTATTAAAAGATTAATATTGCGGGAGATTGTCAAAGTCTTAATGGTGATGCGAAAACATGTTGTGAAAACAAATTTCGCGTTTTCATTGTTGTGTTTTGTGTTGTCGCTGTTTCACGTCGCGTTTTGCATCGCGTTTTCTGATTTTCGCTGTTTCAGCATCGTGTTTCGCTTTACTATTATCGATGCGCGCATGAGTGAGACGGAGTTCAGACAGCTATAGCTTTTTTCAACCTAGTTGATAGATTTATAAGGCAGTATAAATCAAATTAGTTGTCAATATTATAATTAGTTTAAACGTTTCAAAAAAGGTTAATTACTTGATCAGTTTGTTTGCCACACATTTGTATCTGCATTATATGTGCACTAGGTATCATTTGTTTTCTTTTGGAAGTTTAATTTGCAGTATCTATATAAAGGAATATTTTTAAATAGATAGAGTTATGTATTAGGCAAAAACATTTATTTCAAAGTTCGGAAGCCTCGCAGCAACCTTAGTCCTCTCGTGAGCTCATTGTTTGCTTTATTCAAGGTAATAGCTCAGCAACCAATCAGACAACGTTATCGTCTATTAAAGATTGACCTCTCGCATGGCCCGCTTGGAGTGACCTTTTATAATCTATTCTCCTTTCATTCGAATAAACAGTCGCAGGGAGACCACTTTGCTGAACATTTTGCAATGAAACGGGTTAACCCTACCAGGCCTGAAAAGGGGAGGGGTCATGAGTAAATTCAAAATGGCGGCCATGTGGGGGTACAAGAAAAGTCATGTTTTCATCATTTGTCTTCAAAATGTTTGCTTTCTGCGGATAGAAGTGGTCAAACACTATTCTATTTCAGGTTATTATTTACTGATTTATCATCCAGTATTTACGAAGAAAATTACAAAATTACAAAATTCGAAAATTTTGATGACAAAGGACGTGTCAGCTTTACCCGGGAAAAAACCCTCTTGCTGTCACGTTTGTAAAGCGAAAAAATTATTTCTCCATATCAGCATGAAAAGTTGTGTTTCATACATATAAAATACCGAAGTTTTACACTGAAAACTCTCACAGTCAATGGTGACGTAAAACGGCGTCGATGAACGTTGGAAAATGAACGCTTGGTCGTTTTTATATTTTCTGATACATTTTCACAGGGAGTTCCCTTTATATTCAAAATATGACACCTCCAACCAAAATCTAATTCCATGTTCTCAATTATATCAAATATAACACAAACATATATTGAAATATCATTTTGGTTGAAGGTGTCATATTTTCATGAAATTTAAAATAAGTTTTGTTTTCTCTGTTCACTTGGAAGACGGCGTTATATTGGCATTGTAAGAGTGTTTGGTGTCGCATAGCTTCTTGGCCGTGTGGTTAGAGCGTTTGGTTGTGAATCAACAATGCTGTCAATTTTGAGTTCGAATCCCAATTTTGTCAATTAATTTTTTTTTGTGTTTTTTTTTTATCCCTAGTTGAATGACTCATGAAGAAATATTTCTGGAGTAAAATAACAAAAAAAATTATCTTACAATTATTATTTTGTAAGTAGAAAATCCCCAAAGCTGTTCTGTACAACGTATCACCCGAAACAGACAGGCCTAAATATTTTTGTCATCAATGCGTACGATATCTAATTCATGGATGTGCGTATATAGTAGTAAAGTAACATAGCGATGGCAAATATGAACAGAAGTGTGCCATTCAATAATTTGAAATGTGAATATTGTGGGAAAAACTCCCGGTTAGACCAAACCAGGAATACAGATTATATACTGTTTGTTTAATGTTGTAAAAAATACAGACATGGTGCTGAATATACATTACAATATTTTGTTCACTTACTGTTTCGCAATAGTTGCTTCTCATTCATGTAATTATTTTTTGAAGATATTCGTGATGTAATGAACCAAATAATGTGGTTTGGGTTGCCCCAAGAAGTAAAAAGACCATATAAAGTGTTGTCTTGTGTTTTCCTTTTATAATTAACTAAGCCTTACATGGAGGACCTGTTCCTGACGAGCGCATGGCACACTCAACTCTGTATAATAATAGAACTGGGGAAGACCGGCCTTTATTGCTTGAATACGTCATTCGTATAGCACAAATCTAGGAAAGCTGCCAAGAGGGTTTTTTCTCGGGTAAAGCTGACATGTTCTTTACCAAAAATGTTTCTGGGTGAATGACTTCATCACAGCGGCCATCTTGACTTTTTCACTTACATGTTTTGGTAGAGGTTGAATTTGGATGTAGTACCTGTTGACTGAAGAGTAATTAGAAAACTATTCATTTGCCAGAGCCCTGGATAGATCCCAAAAAACCAGGCCTGTTAGTGATAGAACGAGATGCAGGTATATATAATCAGAAAGTGGTTCGGCAACGGGTTTTTTTTCGGGAATTCGTGATGGGCCTCAGCTGTCGTGATCCGGTACGGCCCTTCATTGAAATCTGAACGGGATTCGGGATGAAGCAAATACCGAATATTTGGATTCCGTAATGAACAAAGTTATTGCTTACTGGGCTTCGAAATGAGCCCCTCACCCCACCCTACACATCACAATAATTGTTTGGTGTTCTATCACATTGCCTTGTCACAGTACTGAATCGACAAGGATGATTACAGGTGAAGGCAGCAGTACATTTGTCGTACAGCTGATGATTATAGGTCATTCTGTTATTTTCATTTTCAAGCGCAGCATGATTTATAATAAACCATACGTCTGCAGCGTTACCCGAAAATGAGAAATTTTCAGCCTGTGAATAAAAGGTATGGTTGTTGTTGTCCAGTCATTTTTGATCACTAGTTATCGTACCGTATCTACACCAAAATGTCGGGTTATTACTATTAGAACTTAACAAAGATTTTACACATTTTGCGGCGTTGATCCAGTTGATCTATATGAGCAGCAGTTTATTATATGTCTAGTACCACGGATAAATATTCTGACGAAACGGAACGATTTCATAGATTAAACTGTACATAACGAGCACTTGGAAACTTACTTCTTGTCGGAAATACCACTGATCCAATTATCTCTCAATCTCCATTCACTTCATGTATATTTAATACATAATGCTAGCTGCAATGGACTGCCTCATTTTAAGATCTTATAACTTGGTCTCATTTTAGCATTGCTGTTATTATGTAGCTAAAATCAGACGTCATCCCGCCTACAAATGACTGTAACACGACAAATGTCATCTTCACAAGTCCAGGTAAATCCTAAATCCTCCCAGAGGATCCCAACAGATCGATCGA
>JAVTVY010047139.1:0-23389 GCA_036873755.1 Hanleya hanleyi | reverse complement strand
TATAGCTGAAGTGTTCATATATTAAGAACAGCAAATGGAATTAATGAGAAATTACTGCATATACGGTAATTCCCCTAATAATCCAATCACAGGAAGTTCACATTTCAACTCTGTTATTCAAACACAGAGGAAAAGTAACATTCCCATTCTTCTTTCAAATTGAAGAAAAGTCATATAATTACCAAATGTGACACTTTGTAGCTGGTGCCATGAAGAATATTTCCATATATAAGCCATTTTTATTGCACTTCCGTGGATCGAATTATTAGGGGAATTACCGTACCTGGTAATATTGCCTCATCGGGTTATCTATTTTGGGTTCTTCTCCAAAAAAGTAAATTGTATAAAAGTTGAACATCTAGACTTCTATCGATATCTGTTTTGTATATTTGGTGATTTTGCCTTTTTTTCCACAGATCGAGACTAAACTGGATTAAGGGCTTAGTCTGGCAAGTGGCATTACTCCGCCCCATCTTCAGCTTTGTATCAACAGTTCTCTGGTCAAATGGTCAATATAACCCTCATATGGTTAGTCTGTTTCAGGGCTTCGTGTTTAACGCGAGTGATAGCTCACCTGCACGCAAACACTCGCGTAAATTCATGTCACGAGAGTGATTTTAGCTCGCGTAAACTGTCACATTTTATATTGTATTATATTGCAATCACTCGCCTGACTTTTAAATACCCTCTCCTAAATATTTTGACCTGAGCTATTTTTAGCTCACGCACTAATTCTAAACACGAAGCCCTGCTGTTTCACTGTATTTTTTTGTTGATCATTTGAATCTCTGAATACATGTACTACATGTAGCTTGTTTCAGTGGCATTTAGAAGCTGGGAATTAGTAGCCTAATAAAAACTTATGGACAGCAACTTCTTAACATAAATTACCAGTATATACTGATGACAATCCGCCAGAGATCCTAGTCTAGGCTGGAAAAATGCAGCCAGGAATAAGAAAGTGTTTATTTATTTAAATTTAATTGTGTCCAATATGTTAATGTACATTGGCAATTTTAGTAGTAAATTGGTAAAAACAAAATGGAGTAAATGATATCAAAAGCAAGCATTGGCTATAATGCGATGGCCAGTGCCTCCCTGCTTATAACACATGATGTGACATAGATGTACTGTAAGATTGGTATGTGTCGTGTTCACGCAGATTCAAAACTAAAATCAAGAGATGCATCACATGAGATGAGCTGCTGCTCAAATTCAGATTCAGAGCCTTTGAAATGTACATAATTATATAGTCACCCGTGGCGACTGCATTTTCTGGTTCTGTGTAGAGACTACAACAGGCTAGTAGTGTAGGCAGTTTGACGAGTGCCAGTACTGCTAGTAGTGTAGGCAGTTTGACGAGTGCCAGTACTGCTAGTAGTGTAGGCAGTTTGACGAGTGCCAGTACTGCTAGTAGTGTAGGCAGTTTGACGAGTGCCAGTACTGCTAGTAGTGTAGGCAGTTTGACGAGTGCCAGTACTGCTAGTAGTGTAGGCAGTTTGACGAGTGCCAGTACTGCTAGTAGTGTAGGCAGTTTGATGAGTGCCAGTACTGCTAGTAGTGTAGCAGCTTGACGAGTGCCAGTACTGCTGAGAAGTGTAGGCAGTTTGACGAGTGCCAGTACTGCTAGTAGTGTAGGCAGTTTGACGAGTGCCAGTACTGCTAGTAGTGTAGGCAGTTTGACGAGTGCCAGTACTGCTAGTAGTGTAGGCAGTTTGATGAGTGCCAGTACTGCCATCCAGCTAGTGTGTATCATTTGCTGCTGATGATATTGAAAACGTAAATTATGCATTGTATACATGTACTGTTTGCTAGCTTTAATATTAGTTCTAACCAATCCTTTTGTTGTTAGTTTCAACTGATACATACCATACTGTGGATGATTTTATTATTGTGGCAAGTTTTCACAGTCACTTATTAACTGTTTTTGTACGTTGTAATATTTGAGGATGCAGCAGTGCCAGTGGACCAGCACATTTGTGCTTTATACAATAAATTAATCTTTTCAGAGTGGAAATAGTTGTTTGAGTATTCACAGTTAGCAGATTTTGAAGATTGCTAGTAATTGATCCATTTACATGTGTTGTGGGGTAGCAGTTTGCATTTCACACTGGCTTCTCCTTCAGTTAAGCTTGACTGTATGGCCCTTTTCGGAAAGTGTATGATCTCCCCCTGAATAACTGCCGCTCTTTAAAGTGGACGTAAAGGCTGAGGCAACATGCACTCTGTGGGAAAGAACTACAATGAAAGTATCAAACAGCAGCAACAAATATTTTTGGGGATTTTTTTGCACCGAGTAGGAACGAAATTATCTCTGTTGTATTATTGTTCCCCGGCAGCAGCCATGTTGGCTATCTCACCTCAGAGCAGTGACGTCGTATCACCTTGGGAGCTCTCTACTTTGTGGAGTTAGAAAGCGCAGTAAGCATGTAAACATGTTATCGAAGACCCAGATTTCGACACTTCGTATAATATGCCTATCTCGCAGTGTCTCTGTCCCGCAAAACGGTAATAAAATTATTTTTACCTCACTTAAAAGTTTAGAACTTCCACACTCTGACGTTTCTGAATCGATGTTGTTGATCTCGGTGTCTTTGATCTATGATGCGACAATTCTGTTGGGATTGCATCCTCTTTAATTTCCTTCGCCTCCTGGCTCTCCTGCTGGGCGTCAACATCAGCCTTCCGTAGAGGTCAGGTTGGAAACATTCGGCTTTAAAATAGACCGAAAACAGCACAGATTTCTCGGTTGGAGTACAGTCTAGTCTGCCGATGTTGTGCAGCCACTGTTTGAGTCCCGGCTTCCCTAACGGGAATCTGTGTAATGATAACTTATCCGACTGTAGCGGTAGCAGAGGAGAACCTGAGACGGATGTATTTTGCTTGCCATCACTGCGCCCTGACAAGTTTCAGCTCGGTAAACACTTGCTGGAGACACGCAACACAGTCAAAACACGCTTGAAACAACCGAGCCCCCCACCTCCGCCATTACAATTCGTGTTACAGTAAAGCCACAACAAAGTGATACTACGTCACAGAAAAATATCACGTGCTACAAGGAAGCGTTTTCATTGGCGCAAGGCTACTAAATAGACAAACATGGCCGACCCCAGTCGATTGTTGCACCAGTCAATTATTCCGGGGTTTGGAATTATTTTTTCGGAAGAGAAATAATCACAAAAAATATTTGTTGCTGCCAACTGATACTTTTAATATAGTTCTTCCACATCGCGTGTATGTTGTCACAGCCTTTACGTTCACTTTAAGTTTAGAGGTGTGAAACACCGCTTCCGGGAAGAAGTCACCTTGGTTTCACTTTTACCAAAGGCACCTGCAATTATTTTGAATAATATAAAAATTGATAAACTATTTCAGTATCTGTTTGAAAACTATTGCTTCCACTTTCTACAATAGCTGATAGATCTTGCATACGTGTACATTATAAAAGATATTTGTCCTGAAAAATAGAATATGAAATTACTCAAACTAATTGTGAGGGCCTTTGGTACTTACCGGAAGTTCGCTGAACTAATACGCCCCTAGTTTTTTATAAGGGAGATAAAACCCTTTCCAAATTGGGCTATACTGATGTCTGAATCTGTATTATTTCGATCAGCTCACACCTGAGAGTGCATACACTTACATCGCCACTACAAATGGGTTGTCCACCCTGATTGCAATGTACGGGCTGATCATAATATTCCGGCTGACCAAGCAGCATGTAACACAGGCCAGCATCATTCACAAGTTTGCCTGTCTTCAGCTGATGTTAGTCTTCAGTAACCTACAGCCCGTCATCATCAGCTTCCTGGGCGCCAGTGGAATTATCAAGTGTAGCGCCTCTATATCAACTGAAGCCAAAACTGAGAGTGAGTGAACACAGTTCAATATTTTTTCTTTACAGAAACTCTTCAGCATCTGAGGTCCCTATCAGAGAGGGGCTGGTGGAAGGATTTATAGAATTGACCAGGATTTTCTGAATAATCGTGGTCCTGTGTTTTTGGATCAGGGGCACACTTCATAGATTCAGCGGACATCCTGTACTATATAAGTTATACCAGTGTCTTGCGTTGGTATACAGGCTGATATTTCGTCGAAAATATCTATCTTCGAGACGAAATATCAACCTGTATACCAACGCAAAACACTGGTATAATGAATTTATCACATTGAAGAGCTATTTTCCTGGTTGGTTTAACATATATCACCAACTCGAAAGAAAAACAGGCATATAACTCAACGTTGAACAACGTGCGGTAAGACATCGTGAGTCGGACAGGAAAAGTGCTTCGATCTCTTTTCGATCTGTTTCGCGATGAACAATAAACTGGATGAAATACTTAGCTGACATTCTGACGTTCCTGTTTATGTGGCATATAAAGCTTTGGATGATAATTTATTTCTTATCTTCATCCGCAAATAGGCAATTTGCCTTGCACAACTTGTTCCAGTGGCGGAACTCGCCCATACAAACTCGCGCAGACAAATTCGCCTGAAACAGGCTTTGTCTGCAGGTGTTGCACGCGCGTCCTTGACTGCATTGGTATATGTGCACGTGCGACCTTGACAGCATTGGTATACGAGAATTCTGAATTGGTATACCAACGGTGGATAACGAAGAATTGCAATACGGTCTAATGCACTATGGTAC
Organism: Hanleya hanleyi; assembly: GCA_036873755.1. Classification (NCBI taxonomy): domain Eukaryota; kingdom Metazoa; phylum Mollusca; class Polyplacophora; order Lepidopleurida; family Hanleyidae; genus Hanleya; species Hanleya hanleyi. Next base: position 18,738 of record JAVTVY010047139.1, on the reverse strand, counting down.
ATGTAATTAACCAATCAAAATCCCACAATTTACTCTGAAATGTGATAATGTGCAATATTTATTGGAATAATTTGGGGTAAATTTTATGCAATTCTATTAACACAGAGAGATCCCAGGGTAAAGTCAATCGGTTATCCTCACCATGCTGTGTGGTTTTTACCCCTCGGGCAATTTTACCCGAAGGGTATTGTCGTCGTCAACGTCGTCTGTCCGTCTGTCTGTCCGTCTGTCTGTCTGTCCATCTTTCTTGTGAACACCATATCTCAAGAAGAATTATAGCCAGGCATTGTGAATTGATACCACATATGTATTGGGTGAAGGGTCAGAAGCCTATTAAAAATGACTGACCTTGACCTATTTTATCAAGGTCAAATTCTAGTATTTGCTATATTTTTTGAATAATTGAAGCTAGGGTCTCCAAATTCATATTATATATGCAACTCATGATTGACTAGAAGTCTATCCCAGTTGACTGACCTTGACCTATTTTTTATAGGTCATATACTGTTTATTGTGATATAAGATGAAGAAATAAAGCTAGGCTTTCCAAATTAATACTATGTATACATCTGGCGAAGGTCCAGAGGTGTACTGAAGATGACTGACCCTGACCTATTTTATCAAGGTCAAATTATAGTATTTGCTATATTTTTTTGAGGATTGAAGCTAGGGTCTCCAAATTCATATTACTTATGTAACTGGTGATTGGCTAGAAGCCTATCCCAGTTGACTGACCTTGACCTATTTTTTCAAGGTCATATACGGTTTATTATGGTCTAACATGAAGAAATATATCCAGGGTTTCAAAATTGATACTATGTATACACCTGGTGAAGGACCAGAGGTGTACTGAAGATGACTGACCTTGACCTATTTTATCAAGGTCACATTTTAGTATTTGCTATATTTTTGGAAGGATTGAAGCTGGGGTCTCCAAATTCATATTACTCATGCAACTCGTGACGGACTAGAAGCCTATCCCAGTTGACTGACCTTGACCTATTTTTTATAGGTCATATACTGTTTATTATGGTCTAACATGAAGAATATAGCTATGCTTTTCAAATTAATACCATGTGTACATCTGGTGATGCTCCAAAGGTATGCTGAAGATGGCTGACCTTGACCTATTTTATCCTTGACCTATTTTATCCAAGTCAGATTCTATTTAGTACAACATTCTATGAAAGATTATATCTACATTGTACAAATTTATATCACTTATGGCTGGACCTGAAGACTAATGAAGAATATCACTGACCTTGATCTATTTTTAAAAGGTCAAATTCTATATGTTAAGTTTAAGATCTCCAAATTCATGTTCCCTAGGCGATTAGAATTGACTTGAAAATTTTTGAAGATGACTGACCTTGATCTATAATTCCAAGATAAAATTACTTGATTGGATTATAAGCTTTTTAAAAGAGTATATTTAGAGCTAAGAATTCGGTCATGCTCTACCAGAACCTCCGGCCTTGGCAAAAGCTGAACTACAGTCAACCCTACTAGATCACATTTTTATTATCTAGTTCTAAAAATACACTGATGATGTTATACAATGCATGATTGCTGGGTGTAGACAATAACTGATAGCCGAGGGGTATTGAAGCCCATGGGCTATTTTCTTCCAATTGTAGGTGGAGATGGGGATGATGTTGGGCCATTTTTTATATAAAGCATTGATTAAACTGAAGCAGTTGAAATTAAATGCTGTTTTTGAAGAACTTTTAATATTCTAGAACCTTTTGGATCTCAGAAAACATTTTCCAGTCAACTGACAAGAAAATCATGATGAAGAACTGATTTTCCCAATGTGCATGTATGCTGAGTTTAAGCAGACACAGGAGTCCGGTTTTGGGGGGAATGGGAGGGTGAAATGGCGGGCTTAGGGTGAATAAAAGTTTTGGGTTGGGGTTTTTGAATGGGGCGGGCAGGTTACCCCCATCAGATACAATTATGACCTCATCTATTCTATTTTTAGAGTTGTTCTCTCTGCTGCTGTCCAGGGTATAATTTTCTGTTGCATTTCAAGAGTTGTTTCCCCTGATACTGTTTGGAATATTTCTTTCGTTCTTTTTTAAGAATTCCCCCCGCTGCTGTTTGGGATATTTTTACTGTTCATCTGTTCTGTTTTAAGAGTTGTACCTCCTACTGCTGACAAACACATTTCTAATATTGATCTGTTATTTTTTTAGTGTTGTCACATCTCCTCTTGCTGGCCGAGGTGTTTCTACTGTCTATCTATGCCCGATGGCACTATCGTCGAAAGGAGGAGTGGTTGGAGACTGAGGAAGCGAAGCCCCGAGATAAATCGTACAGTGACATGAACGGATCACAGCTGGTCCAGCCTGACCATACATCCTATGATACAATCCCATGAGACTGACTACCTACCTTATGTACAGGTTTACTGGGAGAGGAAAAGACAATCCCTGAGGAAATATGGACAACTCCAGAATAATTTGTATGCAGTGCTACAGTATGTGGTCATCATAAATCCCCCACGTAGATAATATTGTAAGGTGGAATGAAGCATTGTATCCATGACAGGTTTCCTCTAAATGTGAAAGTCTTAAGGCTGTTCATATGGGGAATAATAAGCTACCCTAGCTAAGTACTATATTTTTCCATGTCTGCTGCAGTACTTATAATAATGGTGGCAATGCTGCAATTGTTACAGGACAAATAATAGCTCTAATAGTAGACCAACCAACTAGTTAAAACGGCGCTAGAAAAAGTGATGATGGAAATGCATGTTAGTTGTTGGCATTTTTCTATCTTTTATCCTACAGGGTACTGAGTGATTAATGTGTGACCAGATGTGGACATTTTAAGTTCATTTTTGTGTCCTAAACGTCCAATGAAGCCAAAAAAGCATGAATTATATGTTTCATATGTCTGCCGTGAGATAGAGATAGCGAGGCATGTGTGTCTGTCTGTCTGTTCATCTGTTAACTTTTGTAAGCTGTGTCATGTGCGATCTTCAGTTTCGGGTCCTGGATTGGTAACAAACTTTGGGTATACCTTACTCTTGGGGTAAAGAGGGACCCCATTCATTTTGAGGTCAAAAGGTCAATATTGCCAAAAATCTGTGAATTGTTAGGTTTATGCTATAAATACAGTTCAGAGATGTGGATTGTGATGACAAAGGAGAAGCCTATTGGTTTTAACCTCTCAGCCTATTAGGCTGCGGGGTTCTGTCGTCGGCATGTACATCCAGTCGTCCGGTTGGTTGGTTGTCCGTCCGGTCATCAACATCTCTTGTGAACGCTCTAGAAGCCAAACCGTTGCTTCTAGAGACTTCAAATTTGGTATACATTGTACCTGATTGTTGGATGGTCAGCCACAAGCCTATTGAATTTGGGTACATTCCGATCATATTTGGGCCCTCGGTGGCCGAGTGGTCTAAGGCGCTTCGCTGGTGACCGCTAGCCTCACACCGCTGAACCGGCAAGGGTTCGACCCCAGCTGGTCCATGTGTGAAAGTTTGTCAGTTACTTGCCGAATGGCGGTGGTTCTCTCAGGGTACTCCGGCTTCCTCCACCAACCAAACTGACTGTCACCATATGAGTGAAACAAACTTGAGTGTGACATTAAACCAAATTCCCTCCCCTCCCGATCATATTTGTATGACGATGTGAACGTGATAAAGCCTAACCATTGCAGCTAGAGATTTCAAATTTGCTATGTGGCATTGTTGGCTGGTCAACCACACGCCTTTTGAATTTGGGTACATTGCGATGGACATCATAGCTTGTCATTTTAGGCTCACTAGGAGCATATTCTTCTGTTCGAAAGTTTATGATAGTTTAAATATAGAGGCTGGGATTATCAGAAACTTGTTTTTTTTTCACGTTTCCTTACCTACAGTACAGGCCTCGTCACAATTCAAGTGTACCGGGGTAACACTGCGGGAACAGAGCCCAGCAAGCTTCTGTGTTACCGCGGGACTGCCCAAGATTATATTATCAGCTGTGAAAAAAGTGCCGACAGTATGCTCCCAATGACCGGTCATCGAGTTTTTTAACAAAGGCTGGCGCTCCATGTGGTCACTGGCTGGTCTCGACAGCATTGACTGGTGATTTACGAGTTTACAAAACGCTCCACGTGGCCGTGCGTGAATACAGGCCAGCTTTGTGGATTGAAAACGTCCAGAAGTGAATCAGGATACATTACGGTACTCATTTAAATTAAATAAAACAAATGGTAAGTGTTCACAATCACGTGTGCATTTTTATCATTTTCCCAATGATAATGTTGCCTCGTCAGTTAATACCGGTAAAGAAAAAAAAACCAGTGACGTCCAAGCTTCTTCCAAGCGTGCCAAATGCGCTTTTAATGACCTCATATTCCCCCGAAATCACTTCAGATAGGGTACCATCGCCTATAACAAGAGTAGTCCAACTTGCATTGGTCCGAGGGTTCCCAATTATCCCAATGTTTGGACGGCCCGGTAATAGAGTACCGGTAATCACCGCTTTGCGAAATCTGTCGCTTCGAATGGAAATTTCTCAGAAAAGAGAGCGGCGTGAAAATGACATGCCGTTGTGGGTACATTCCGTATGTAGGTCGACAGTAGTGCGTGATCGTTGATCACTGCTGTAGTATTTTTCGGCCTTGTTAATAGCTGCCAATCATTCCAAAGTGCCCCACGTGGGGCAAACATTTATATTTTCATGGTAATATTCATTTTTGAGTGTTTCATGTCGAGTCCTGGTGCTCGATGTCTTGTACATTTCTATTAATTAGCTGCCAATCATTCCGAGAGTCTTGCGGTTCTGTTTAACGCCAATCAAGAAATGTTCACGGTTCTGAACATTAATCATTCAAATGCGCAAAAAATAACTGAAGAGAAAAGAATTAGAAACGGTTAATCAAGTAATTATAAGAGACAATCGAATGATAACAATTGAACAATCTTTATTGTCATTCTACTCAGGGCTTGACTTTCCCGTTGATTATTATTTCCGGGGTCGCGCTTGTGGAAACAAGCCGTAAAAAATATCCCTACTGTCCGTATGTTACAATTTATTATATGCATGGCTTTAGCGTACCAATATTTATCTTTGAATATCAGTTAATAACATGGCAGTGTGACTAACGTCACAGGACCTACGAAGTACAGTAGGCATTAGGACTCGAACACGAACTGAACTCTTGGAAATCCCCACCCCAGTTGAAATCCTGCCTATATTAAGATGGGCACCGCCCAAGTCAGAATCGCCAGTGATTTTCATCAAAAATCACCAGAAATTTTCATCAAAGTAGGTCAGCTCAGAACTTGTTGGTAACAGTCTCCTAATGCGCCTTCATTCCAAAATAAATAACGATCGCCGATTTAATTTTACAATTTTTTAATTAAAGGAAACAGATTGAATAATATAGGTTCAGTAGATTTCAAGCTTTACGTGTGAAAATACATTTACATCTCTTTAATGGTTTTCAGTGCCCTTGTACAGGATCAAAACAACTTTTTGAATCACATTATTTTCCCAACAATACAACAAATTTTTATATATAGTACTATAGTAGAAAGGTAGCATTTATGTAGTTTACGGTAATTCAACTCAAGACCAACACCTTCTATGCACAAGATTCTATGTCATTCTCCTGAGCATAACCGGTACAAAGACGAATAAATAGCGTCTCTACATCACGTTGTTATCTAGATATATGAGACAACACATTTTGGGCATCGGCAATCTGATGAATGTACTATTCCGGTTTTCTTGTTTCACATTATATTCTCCTCAGCTTCGTTATGGACACAGCGCTGATTGTTTGAGGGTATATGCAGTACTTAAGATTAACCTCAGGTCCATGTGCCATACAGTGGGACAGGGTATTTTTAGCTGTGGGTAATTTGACCTGAATTTGAAGGCTCAAGCCTCGCCTGGTGTGGCCAGTGTGAAATAGGATACACGTTAAAGGCTACAGTTTACATACACAATGTATATCTATAACAATATACTGAAGTGTTAATTATCAATCTAATTTTAATCAGAATTATTTCAGTTCAGAACTTGCTGGTAACAATGCCCTAATGCACGTTCATCCCAAAAATCAAGGTTCTAATGTCAATGGTTCTCCTTATTTTGCCGACGAAAGGATTCGGATGGACTGACTGACTCACTCATTACCGGACAATTTGCGATCTGTAGCCTACTTCGTAGGAATTTGTATCAATCTGTATCAAGCTAGCAGAATTCTATTATGGGCGTTGGTACAACAAATAAAATAAAAACGCATCTGTTCATTAAAGATATTTACCGCCTTTATTTATGGAGTACCGTTATCCTCCGTTTAGCGGTAGTCATCAGATTTCCCCCCGCAATAAATGCTGAATATACTAGACACTGCATGTTGCAAAAATCGGTCAATCATCCCCACTTCGTCTTTTTTGCTGTTTGTGTAAAGAAATGAAGAGTGGCCTCGCGCTAAATTTGCATATGAATAGTGTCAGTAGCAAGTCTTGGAAATTCGTCACTGGGCTCAAATAGAGAATCACAAGAAAAGTTCACTCATTTACTAACGATAATATAACTGTTGTATATGGGCGAAAGTGTTCCTCGTGATCGCAGAACGTCGATCGGGATTTCGAGATCCTCCCTAGTGTTGATTTGGATTAATTTGTATTTCCGTGCACGACCAAATGTTTGTCTTTTGTCGAAACAGACGAACATCCTGTTTAACAGGGAAATAACTGAAGAGAAAAGAATTAAGAATGGTTAATCAACTCATTATAAGAGACAATCGGATGATAACAAGTGAACAATCTTGTGGTTGACTGTTCTGTTTATGTTGAAACACAAGCCGGGTCAAAGCCGTAATTAAAATGAAACACAGCACCCCTTCCCCAATCTCTCCGTATGATAGAATTTCTTTTATGCGTCGTTTTCATCGTATACTGGTATTTATCTTTGAAACGTGGTAACTTTAACTCACATAATGTGTAACCGAAAGGCCGGTACTGCAATTGTAATTGCTTTATCGCGCGACTGAAAACTTGCACAGACGGACATTTTATGCATTCCGTTCGTTAACAAGTGATATCAAGTTTTGCAGCTAGCAAAATTATGATGTGATCGTTTGTTCAATAAATAAAGTAAATAAATTCGGCTAGCTGTTGTATTATTCAGAAGGGTTGCGGTATTCACAGCTGATAATATACATGTAAGCTTGGGCATTCCCGCGGTAACAGAGAGGCGTTTCCGTGCTATGTTGCCGTTATCGAGGCCGTTATCGCGGTACTTCTGAGTGTATGCATAAAGACATGCTGGCTGAATAGCGGCTCGTCTTTTGTTTCTCGGCCGACTATAGAGGTTTGAATGGATATTATGGAGCTACGTTTCGTCTGTACTTACGGCGCATGCAGACATAACGGGGGGTGGTAATTAGTCTAGTGATTAGGCTTAAAGAGTACCGCGATAACAGTGCGGCAACTACCCCGGTATACTTGCGTTGTGACGAGGGCTGTACTGTACTTTGGATAATGTCTTGTATCACAGAATACATCATCATTCTTTACATAATATCGTACTACTTGCTCATTAAAACATTTCCACAAAATGAGCCCAGTAATAACATCTACTCTAATAATGTCACAAGTGTGATAATCCTGTCAGAAGATAATGAACTGGAATCATACAGATTGAGAAACTGGTGAAAAATGCAGTGTTCTGATGATGCCTCAAGCCTGCCATTTCTAAGATACCCATGGTCCCATGTACGTAGTATTATCTGAAAGTAGACCATGAAAGAGCTCAAAAGAATAGATAGGATACAGCAGACAATACAGTAAATTCCACATATTTGATCACAGGTAACATTTATGACTCCAAGAATGACCTTAAAGATCAAATGTGGTGACAACATCCAGTCACATCTTAATTGCCGCCCCATGGAGGGTAGATTATGCATGGATGCCAGCTATTAACATGTGATGCCATCAAAAATATATTTCAAGCCTTCTCTTGGTCTTCAATAATACAGTGCATGGTAGCTCTGCCTCCTTGAGACCACTGCAGTACTTACAGTTGCAGCTACTTTAGACTAAATATGAACTACTGTGATACTCAAAATATGACTTTATATAATGTTATATATCCTATATATTCAAAAGTTAAAACAGTCAGAATGTCCAAATTGAGAGGCTTGAATACAGAATATGAGCGAGAAGGTTTCACAATTCATTGCCAACCTGATATTCAGCAAATAGGTTGCACCTTCATTCGTACCATATATTTTCAGCAAAAGCTATTACACACAGGGTGTATGTGTTTGGCAATATAAATTGTATATGCAATGTGTATTTTGGACTCTCTGACATTCATGGCTAACTTGTACAGTATAACTGGATGGTAATTTGACAAGAACATCCATGTGTTATATAGAACATTGTATATAGACCTGTGTATATATAACAATTCATTAGCATGTATATCAGAGTTGCATGTGTTTGGCTCTTTCACAGTATTAAAACATTAATCTTTTGTTACATGTATATTTGTACTTACTATAATGATGATGGACAACTTTATAATTTATCATACTGTTGTCATCTTTATGCAATGATATATTATTATGCGCTAAAATGAAAGTAGCAGGAATGCAATTTGGCAGGGTGATGCTTAGTTGGTTCATCACGATATGAATATATATGACTGAACATTGATTGCTGCTGTAATATAGTTTGAAGCATGGAAACCTCTGAAAATTCTCCAGATCATGGGAAATGGACTTGTGGGGCTTGGTGGGGTGGGGGGGGGGGCTTCATTGTTTTCATGTTCTTGATTTGCTCTGTCCCCACCGTCTATTCTCTTATAGTACATAATACTGCGACACAGCTGCTTACTGCAGCAGGTGCTAAAACCATATTCGCACAATAATTTGATGCAATCATTTCCATGTAGGATTTTCAGCTTTGCAAATCTGTTTACTCAATAGTATGATCAAAGTGTTACAGGAATTTTCACTCAGTGAGAAGGCCTCCTAATCTTCAATAAAAATGGTTTACTTTATAGATGTTATCACGAGGACTTCGAGTTTTAGAAAGTTTTGGAAAAATAATAGTTTTTATTAGAATTTTTTTTGTTGGGAATCACATTTTTGTACCCCGAATGTTGATACATGTATATGTAATATACTCATCAACAATTTGAATGATGCATTATATTCTCATGTTGATATTGATCCAAATAACTTATTTATGTTAATATCAGGCAAAATGAAGAAAAAATCCAAATGGTGCATGCACTGTAAAAATATAATTTCTATATATACATATATATATTGGATATTTATCTCTTCTTTAGGGAAGTGTATGGCAAAAGAAAGGTGAATAATGAATTGAAGGTGCTTGAAACAATACTTATACATATATGTATATAGATATTGTGTTACTCTCTGGTCATTAATAGTACAAGTATAATAGAAAAATTGTATAATTTGTTTGTATATATTTGTATATACATGTACCTGTACATAATTGTAAACATGTAAATAATGCTGTAATAATCGTAAATTATAATTTAGGCATGCAATGTCATGTGATACAGTGTTCAGTGAATATTGAAAATTGTACTGAGAATTCAGACATGATGCTTGATCATAGTTACATTGATTTTCAAAGTTTAGGGTTCAATCATCAGGATTGAGAGAAAAGGAATGAATAAAGCTTGAATATGTAATTTGTTGTTTGCTATTTCAGCTTGTTGTTTCACAGTGCGTGTTTGGTTCACATCAGTTCATAATTTCGCCAATAACCCATCAGTTGACTGATATAACCATTGGTATGGTGATAGGTTTGTATCCAAGGGGTATTGATCATTAAACCAGGGGGTATTGATCGGTATATCTAGGGGGTATTTTAAGGGTTTAATCAGGGGGAGATGATATGGGAACTTTGCTGGGGGGGGGGGGGGGTTATAACCAAGGGTGTTGATTATTGTCTCATAATATATGTAACCAAACTATTTTGATGCTTATTTTCAACCTCATAACCACAATATTTGTCCCTGGATGCCCCAAGGGCTAGACTGGGACTATGGTATTGGGGTCTGTCCATTTATCCATCTGTCCAACTTCATTTCTGGATGGTAACTTTTCAAAAACTGGATGGATTCTTTTCAAATTTGGTGTGTGGGTGTACCTCGCCTCAAGACCTCACTTGGATTGTTTCTCATGCTGATCCATCTGTAGGTGGTGCCACCTGGGGGCCAATTTAAAGTTTCATTTGCAGACAATAACTTCTGAAAATGTGAACGAATTCTTTCTTAAGTTGGTCTGTGGGACCTTGCCTCAATATCTCAATTGTGATTGCTTTTCACGTCGATCCACCTATAAGGGTGGCGTCACCAGGGGGCCATGTTAAAACAATGTTTCCAAACAATAACTCAAGATCTCGCTTGGATCATGCTGATCCACCTGTAAGCTGAATTTTCCTTTCAGGACAAATTTGGTGATTGTTGGTATCTTCTTTTTAACACAGCTTCTCCTACACTTTTGATATGGTTCACATGATACCTAGTGGATATTATTGGCACAGTCTGGAGATGCGCATGTGCCACTCCCATTGAAGGAAGATTTTTTATTTCCGAGTTATTGCCCTTTACAGTTCAAAATACTGTAGATTGAATGATATCATCTTGCCAATGCAACTCCTACACTTTTGATATGATTATCATAATACTTAATACCAGTGTCTGGGTGGAGGGGACAGAGTGAACCTGTCCAACCTGTGCATCAGTTAGCATGTTCCTTGGTGCAATCCCCTGTTCCTATTCCAGTCGACTTATTTCTTTCCCTTTGGAGTGAGAAGATCCCTGCCTAGTCTTTGGAGGACTGGGGTCGGATTGTTTTGTCTTTCGCAGCCCATCAGGTTGCTCCGATGTCCCATGTGGTCTCGGGGTGTGCTTTTCCTCATCCTTCCACTTACTGGAGTGTTGTGGCATTTTAATCTGTAATGAGAGGGAAGCAGAGACGTTAGATTGTGTGGTCGGAGTTAGCATCTGCCATAGGTACATTCTTCATTTTATTCCTTTGTATATCTTGCAGGGACCACAAGTGTGCTCGGTGAGTTGGACTTGGATTCTCAACATATCCACCGTGCCTGCACATTAAAACATGGTATTGAAATCAACTTAGTTGTTGCGTTTCCTGGCCACATCTAGTGTGTGTCAGTTTACTCCCCTTTCATCTTTGCTTTGCTTTTGGAATTGAATAAAGGTGATTCTGTTATATGTGAGTTGGTAGCTCTGCTTCGAAGACTCCATATCATAGCGATTCATGTTTCCCTGCTGTGTGTGCTGGGGTAATTTACAGGAAATGGAAAGACTTTCTCTGGTGGTCTTCAGAATCGGTCTTATCGTCAATATCATCCCCTGACTCTTCGATAATTTTTCCAGCAGCAGTCCGCAGGTAGCATGGTTTAAGATGGTCATGGCGAACCACTTGTATACGTCGGGTCTATGGATATAGCTTCTTCGACCATGAAGAGGCCCAGCCATCAGTCTCTCAGCTTCGGGTTGTCCTTCGTTTGCTTTACTGTGGTGTGTAAGTATACCAAATAGCCTGGAGAATAGGTGTTTTGATTAGCTCAGGCATATCTTCTTCTTGTCTTCTAAGACTTCCTAGCCGCTCAGGCATATCTTCTTCTGTCTTCTAAGACTCTTCCTAGCCGTTAACCTGACCTTTTTGTGTAGCTCGGTCAGTTCATCGCATAGATTCTCCAAATCTCCGGAAAGTGCCCCCCCCCCTATATATTTTCGCTAAGGCTAGAGGGCTGAAACTTACCACACTATATTTTTGTGTCGAGCTCTACAAGAAAATGTAAAAAATCCAAGATGGCCGCCATGATTTTTTGGACGATTTTTCGGTCAGAATTTCTGAATTTTTGGTTTTTCTAAGCAAAAACTGCATGATAAATTAGTAAATAATAATCGAATATGAAATAAAATAGGCTTTACCCACTTTTCCATACAGAAAAGCAAAAATTTTGAAGAAATATGACGAAAGCATCACTTTCTCTGGTACCCCACATGGCCGCCATTTTAAATTTACCCATGATCCTCGGCTCGGGACGTTATGCCAGTAGGCTCAAAATGACCCCAATATGATAACCTATAAATTCACGGAGTTTCAGCTTACCATTTTTATGCCCCCCCTCTAATTAGAGGGGGAGCATATAGCGATCGCTTTGTCCGTCCGTCTGTCCAGGCGTCCGTCTGTCCATCTGTCCGTCCGTCTGTCCGTCCGAATTTCTTGTCCGCGCGATATCTCGGTTAATAATTGATGGACAGGATTGAAACTTGCATGGAATGTGGCCAGTGCCTCGTAGTTGTGCAGTGTAGAGTTTTTTCCGAGTTCCGGTATAATTTTCAAGAGTTATGGCCCTTTTTCTGAAATGTCTGTGAATGGGAGTTGTCCGGGCTGGATCTTGGTTAATATTGTATGGACAAGTATGAAATTTGCATGATATGTGGTCAGTGCCCCACAGTTGTGCAGCGTAAAGTTTCTTCCCGTTTCGCTTATATTTTCAAGAGTTATGGCCCTTTGTTTCTGAAATCTCTGTGAATTGGGACTTGTCCGGGCTGGATCTTGGTTAATATTGTATGGACAATTATGAAATTTGCAGGGTATGTGGTCAGTGCCCTGTAGTTGTGCAGCGTGAAGTTTCTCCGCATTTCGCGTATATTTTCAAGAGTTATGGCCCTTTGTTCATCAAGTCTTTGTGAATTGGGACTTGTCCGGGCTGCATCTCGGTTAATATTGTATGGACAAGTATGGAATTTGCAGGATATGTGATGAGTGCTCTGTAGTTGTGCAGCGTGAAGTTTCTCCACGTTTTACGTATAATTTCAAGAGTTATGGCCCTTTTGTTCTTGAAATCTTTGTGAATTGGGACTTGTACGGGCTGAATCTCGGTTAATATATATTGTATGGACAAGTATGGAATTTGCATGATATGTGGTCAATGCCCCATAGTTGTGCAGCGTGAAGTTTCACTGCTTTCGGTTATATTTTCAAGAGTTATGGCCTTTTGTTCATCAAACCTAAGTGAATGGGATATATTTATTTGTCCAGGCCGGATCTCAGTCCATAACCGTTTTGGACCATGAAAATGGCTATAAAATTGTTATTCTACATTCCAAAGCAGACCACATAGGTCCTGAAGTATGAAATTGCACCAAAAAGAGTGAATTGGGTGCAAAATTCAAAGTCCACGATCGCTTCATAATTGCACCACAATATACTCCCAAGGAATGTAGGTCTCATAACCAGGTCACATTTTTGGATTCGACGAAAGCCCCGGGCGACCATTTTGCATCAAAACATTGTATTATTACTTGTTGGTCGATACTTGGAATATGTATTATGCGAGACATGCCGAAAAAAGTGACAAACAGAATTTTCATAATTAACCAAATTAGGCCTCCACAGACCACTACAGAACAGAACAATGGCGGAGCAGTGTCAGATTAAAGCGGAAAGGGGGGAGGGGGGACATACAATTGAGCAATCTCTGTTTGCTTCCTTGCTGTGTTTGTTGTTCCGGAGATAGCGCAGAAAGTTGGGTAGGGAGGCATTTTGGCCCCCTCTCCCAGGCCTGGTAGGGTTAATGGGGGAGGGGAGGGAGGGGGGACGAATCAGGGTGTGTTTTTTGTCGATACCATGACATGGTTTCAGTAAAAGGCATAGAACCGCGTTGAATCAACATACTGAATTTTTGCGTAATTTTTGAAGAAATATGACGAAAACATCACTTTTCTGGTACCGCCACATGGCCGCCATTTTAAATTTACCCATGATCCTTTGCTCGGGAGTCATGCAAATAGGCTCCAAATGACCCCAATATGATAATATAAAAAAGTCACGGAGTTTCAGCTCGCATTTTTTTGTCGTTCCGGAGATAGGAAAAAAACAATAACGGGTGGGGGAGGGAGGTGGCGGAAAGTCAACCCCCCCCCCCAGGCCAGGTAGGGTTAAGTATCATTCCATTTTTCACCAGTGCTCCATCTGGGAAATCCTGCACTTGTAAATATTCCATTTCCCCGTGCTGGACGTGTTCCTTGACTATAACCCATCCTAAGATTAGTGCGATGTCAAGGTCGGTTGCCTGTGCCTTCGTAAGGCCTCCCTGCGATGCTCCATTATTGATTATTGATTATCCATACTATTGGCTAACCCCAGGGGATCTCTGTTTCTCCACACTGTTAACATGGTCTTCTAATCAGTGTGTCTGCATTTCCATGTTTATTGCCTGACCAGTGATCAATGTTGAAGCTATAGAGGGATGGTTTGGATTCATCGCACTAGCTAGCCTTAAGCTTCCTGGAAATTCATGAGCCAGCGTAGGAATGCATGGTCAGTATCTGGTAGAAATGATTTAATGGTTTACTGGACAGGTAATGACGGTAGTATTTCATGGAGTAAACCACTGCTAAAGCTCAAGACGGGTTACTTTGAATCACTGTCACGCTTTTGAAAGGACTCGACTGACATAGGTCACTACTCGTTCCTCGCCATTGATTCTTTGAGAGAGGACTGCGCTGATTCCGAAGTTTTGGATAAGTATGGGAAATGAAGGGTTCCCTCGATCCAGTCTGTCATAACTAGAACTGGTGATGTGATCTTCTTTTTGAGGGTATCTAGTGCGTCTTGTGCCTATTCATCCTATATAAAGGTCTTCTCGGCAGTCCGATGTATGTGATTGGCGATGCTAGGAAAGTCACGTATGAACCTCCAGTAGTATCAACAGATTGGGGCGATATATAAGCGGTGGGGGAAAATTGACGTCTGGCGACTAAAAAACAACAATATGACTCTACAGAAAAGCGTTCGTGGACACCTTAGTATCTCAGCCGCACTTTTATTGCAGATGTTCATGTGGAGACAATGAAGTATCTACACGCCCTCTAGCCCCGGCTAAAGCGGAATTAGATACACTCGCGCGGGAGCTGTGATGCTGAACCTGGGAAAGACATCTTTCAACCTCTGCATGATCTGCTCATACGTGTGGTCGAACATTACGACGTCCAGGTAAATTAAGCAGGTTTAATAGTCGAGTCCGGCTAGGACAGCCTCCATCAGTCATTCGAAAGTTGCTGGAGCATTACACAAGCCAAATAGCATAACCTGAAATTGGTATTGTCCCTTCTATGTGGACAATGCGGTCCATCAGGTCTCTCCGATGTTCCATGTGGGCTAGGGGTGTGCCTGCCTCATCCTACCGCTTACTGGAGTGTTTTGGCATTCTAATTTGCAATGAGAAGGAAGAAGAGATGTTAGATTGTGTGGTCAGGATTAGCGTCTGCCATTGGTAAATTCTTCATTTTCTTTTCGTTATATATCCTGCAAGGACCAGTAGTGTAAACAGTAAGTTGTAGTGTTGGACCTGAACATATCCTGCACGCCTGCACGTTAGATGTGGTTTCGGAATCGAC
Source organism: Hanleya hanleyi (assembly GCA_036873755.1). Taxonomy (NCBI): domain Eukaryota; kingdom Metazoa; phylum Mollusca; class Polyplacophora; order Lepidopleurida; family Hanleyidae; genus Hanleya; species Hanleya hanleyi. Next base: position 3,295 of record JAVTVY010047139.1, on the reverse strand, counting down.
TTGGTTGTCACGTTTCCTTGTCGCCTCTAGTATGTATAGTTAATCCGGCCCCTTCCCTGTTTTGCTTTCGGAATTGAATACAGGTGATCTTTATATGTGATTCAGTAGCCCTTGTTTTATGACTCTATAGTATAACTATTGGTGTTCCAGTGCTTCCCAGATGTGTACTGGGGGTAATCTACTGGATATGGAGAGATTCCCCTTGGAAAAGACTCCGCTTCCGGGTTGTCCTTCTTTTGTTTTAGTGTGGTGTGTAAGTATACAAAATTGCGTGGAGAATAGGTGTTTTGTTTGACACGGGCATATCTTCTGTCCTCTCAATCTAATTAAAATTAAATACTATCTGCTCTCCCATTTGGATATGCCACTTGTGGGATCTAGCTGGCTTGCAATAACGCAAGTGTCGACCAATCCCGAGATCTCTTTCATATTGCTTTGAAGGGAACATAATGGTAGGGGATTTTTGGTTGGCTCAGTCGAATGAGACGCCACGCTGCGGATATCTTCTGATGTTGCCGTGCTTTCGCCAGATTAGCACCATAATACGGGGTAGAAATATGGACTGGTCCTTGGCATAAACTTTGGGTTGAAGCGGATTCGATGACCTTGTCGACCAACCAATTTTGTATACTTGCACATACTTTCCAAGACCGAAGTTAAAGTCGTTAAAATGCGACCATGATGTCATAAGACTATTAAATATAATGACCTGGACGCTCTAAACACCAAACTCAATTGAAATCAGTAAGATCTTACATAGCGACTTATACGATTGGGGAGCATTGATAGGATATTAATTCATTGCTGTCCTCTAAGACTCTTCCTTGCTCTTCTCAGCCGGTGGTTACTCGAGCATCGAGCAGAAGGTAAAGTCGCTTCCCTTCCAAGCATCAACATGTTTGGTGACTGTCCTATAGTTTCGTGAACCGTGAACCGATATTCCAGAAGTACCAGAGGTATGTTGTCCCAGTCTCTGGGATGTCGGTTGACACTAGCATGCAAGATTTGTGCAATTTATCGATTAAATCTCGTAATCATCCTGTTTGAATGGGGGCGATAAACGGTCGCTCCTGTTTTGCACATGCCCAGGGTTATGCACATCCTGCTGAACATATGGCTTTCAAATTGTCGACCTTGGTCCGAGTCCCTGGAAGTTGGGATGCCAAACCTTGATGCGTAATGGTCCACTACTGCTTGCACAGTGGTCGATGCTTCCTGGTTTGTGGTATAGGTCCAAGAATGTCTGTTGCTGTCCTCTTCCCGGAACTTTCCTTTTCGGTGGGACCCTTTGTGTTTCTTGCACTTGCTCTTGGGTCGATTGCACACGTCACAATTTCTGCATTAGAGTCTAATATTTGTTTTATGATGCAGCCAGGTGTAAGCATGTTGGATTCTTGTATCATCTTCACGCCCAGACGTCCTCCAGTGGGTTTATTGTGGTACTGTCATGACTCCGTCAAATTATTAAAGGAACAATCCAAAAGGGACAATCGGCGAATGTTTCTCCCTTGAGTACAAACCTATTTTTCACCAGTACTCCATCTGGGACATCCAGCACTTGTACTACACCACAGGCAGTTTGTGACTGCTGCGTGCGCGGACATTTCCCCACGCTGGATGTGTCCCTTCACTAGCCAATCCTAAGACTGGTGCCTGCAAACGACGTCAGGGTCGTTCGCCTGTGCCTTCGCAAAATCTCCCTGCGATGCTGTCAGCTTGATCATCCACGCCGTTGGCTCAACCCTGGGGATCTCTGTCTTATAATCAGTGTGTCTGCATTTCCGTGTTTCTTGCCTGGTCAGTGATCAATGTTGAAGCTGTAGAGGGACGACTTGGATCTATCGCACTAGCTGACCGTTAGGTTCCTTGAATTCATGAGCCAGCTTGGGATGCATGGTCAGCATCTAGTAGAAATGGTTTAATGGTACAGGTAATGACGAAAGTACTTTATGAAGTAAACCACTGCTAAATGCTCACGACAGGTTATGTTCTATCACCGCCAGGCTGTAAAAGGACTCCACTGGCATAGGTCACTACTTGTTCTTCAGCATTGATTCTTGGAGAGGGGCTGCGCCGAATCCGAAGTTGCCTGCGAGGATGGAGGGTTCCGTCCAGTCTGTAATGATTAGAAACGGTGATATCGTGATCTTCTGGAGGGTATCGAATGTGTGTTGAACCTGGCAAAGACGTCTTTCAACCTCTGCAGCATCTGCTGAAACGTGTAGCCAAATATCACATCATCAACGTAAATTAAGCAGGTTTCATAGTGGAGTCTGGCTAGGACAACTTCCATCAGTCGCTCGAAGGATTCTGGGGCATTACATAAGCTGAACTTGATATAGTTCCGTCCTCCTGGAGAATGCGGTCTTGCTTTTGTCCTCGGCTGCAATGCCCAACTGCTAATATCCATCCAGAGTGCTTCACCAGTGGACCCGGACATATAGTCTAGTAGGTCATTTATTCGTGGTTAAGGAAAGACGTCCTTCCTTGTGACCTGGTTTAAAGCCCTAAATTGCATGCAGAGACGCATCTTGCCTTCTTTCTTTCACCATCACAGCCGCGGACCGCACTCCATGTCAAGCATCTCGTCCCCCTGTTTGTCTATTTCTTTTCCGGCGTGGATTGGTGCTCAGTGGGGTGGTATGAGGAACGGGGGCGCATTACCAGTCTTGATGTGAAGCTCGATGAGGCTGTCATCTTGTACAAATAGGGTTGGGTACTTTGTGACTAGTTCTTCCAATGTTAAGGCCTGCTGATCAACTGAGTCCTTGCCATGATCTTCCCAGTCCGTTGTGTGAATTCAGGTTCGTCTCCTACAATGCTGACTTCCCCCTCCCAGTGCTTCTGTGACGTTGACAGCATATATCTCCTGGGGGATGGTAAATGTCTGAATCCCAATCCCTCCCGATCCTCAGGCGGTGACACTGCGTCGATCTCGCAATGGTGTTCCTGTTCCATGGCTGTTCCTTTATGCCATACGAAGGTAGCAGAAGGAAGGGTTACACAGCGCTGGCTTTCATCCGGGTTTTATTTAGTCGTTATCTTTGTTAAGAATGCAGATTGAGGCCGCTCTACGAAACAGGACATTAGGGTTGGACCAATACGTTCCAGTAGATTGTGGGGATAGGCAAGAGATGGTCCGGTCTTTTCCCACCTCTTTCATATCTCAACAATCTATTATCTGTATATGGTGGGAGTCTGCTGGTGGACTTGCAATCTCCGACGCCCGCCATGTCATGTACATTTCATTTCTCATTAGCAGCAGACGAGACGAGTTGATTTTATCATCAGATCT
>JAVTVY010047138.1:0-24615 GCA_036873755.1 Hanleya hanleyi | reverse complement strand
TATCCATCCTACATGGGATTAACTTTGCCAGTAATCCCACATGGGACTGATGTTATTGTCTGTACCAGATAATCTATTCCAGACATTATTGTCTGTACCGCATCACTTATTCCAGACCTTATTGTTTGCTCTACATGTATGCTTTCAATACTGCTGCACCTTTGGCGGATGACCCCGCAAGGCGAGATGTTGGGGTTCTCAGAACGCTTGTTGACTGAACCTTATAGTCCCTTCAAAACTCGTGCTTAGATTTCTCATTCATATGAAAATGATTTCTATAGAAAACAACATGGTCAAAATATACAAGACTTGTCTATAAACAAGACAAAACAAAAACATAAATGCGAGTATAATTCATAACCCTGACAGAGAAATGTGTATGAGTCGCAACAAAACAAAATCTCGGCTGAAAATATTACACATGTTGACGCAGTCAGAAATGAATCAGTCGCGTAGAGATTAAATTAACGTGTCTTTAACAAAATGAAATAAATCTGACGTGACCGCAGAAGATTGCTCGATTATCCCAAGCGCGAGTTTGTACAATAACGGCCTGTATTCTCGATAGATTGCTCTAACATCTTGGAAGAGCCGTGTAAGCTACTGCGTCCCATCGTCTGTGATGATTGTTGGAATTCAAATGTGCCAGGATATCGCAATTACGTGAATGAATTATTCCCTTTTTCCTCCAGTAGAACTCTATGCGCGACTTCCAAAAATTTCAGACACGTGTTTAGAAATGTGACTCGCATCAAACATTTTGCAGATCGCATCTTCTTTTTTGCTCGACCGCGTTCTCCGAAAACATAGGTGCGGTGAAAGCGTGTGACAGTCCTGCCATAGTCTCACTAACTTGAACACTCTCTAATAACGATTTTCTCGTGTCCTGCTCACGTTTTTATGTAAAGTCTTTTCTGAACATGTAGTATTGTGCAAGCCCTGCATTGACTCTTGACCATTTATGTTGTTCTCTTTCCCCAGAGCTGGATCGCGTCAAAAGCTGCAGGATTTGTCGTGTGCGGACTTTACCCCTCAGGGGATGAGATGGGAGAAGGGGTGGTCATTTTCAGGGATGGAGAACTCTTACAGGGAGTCTTGGATAAAGGTCATTACGGGAACACACCCTACAGTCTGGTCCATGCTTGTTACGAGGTATGCTGGAACAACTCCGCCCAGAGTGTGTAATATAATCCCTGTCCACAATGTTTCCACCCCAAAAAACAGTGGTGATTATTCTTATGGCAGTCGAACCGTGAATGGTATCCAGAATTATTGTGAATATTTCTTTTCCCAAGCTTCAAGGAAATCTGTTCGTACTTAAAGAAAAAATCTAACATTATTCATGTTAACCCTATTTGGCCTGGGCTTTTTGGGACCTGTCCAGTGACCTGTCCAAGATGTCCTCTTTGTTGACGTCACAGTTTCAAAACAGGAATATTTTGGTCGATTTTTCGAATTTTATATTCATGTGTTTTCCTTACAAAAACTGCATGATAAATTAGTAAATAATAATCTGATGTGAAATAAAATAGATTTTGTCCAATTTCCTCGAAGAAAAGCAGGAATTTTGAAGAAAAATTACGAAAACATCACTTCCATGCTACCCCACATGGACGCCATCTTGAGTTTACCCATGATCCTCTACTCAGGGGGCTATGCAGAAGGTTCAAAATGACCCCAATATGATAAAATATAAAGTTGTGGAGGGTCAGCTTTCATTTTCTTGTCGTTGTTCCGGAGATAGGGGAGAAAGTTTGGTGGGGGGGTGATACTCCCCACCCCAGGTCAGATAGGGTTAAGGAGAATCTATTGAGGGTGTAATAACTTTGAATGTACATGTATCTATCATTCAATAAATGTCATGTATTGTGTGCCCATAAGAATGCACCAGTGCCATCCATTTCTAATAAACACCCTGCAAATCAGAATGAGATAGCCTTTCTAAATATACAGATACCATGGGTTAAAAGGTCATGGTATGTACTATATCCTCTTGATGGGGGTGATAGGTTAATGTCCTGTGCCGTATTTTCAGGCTTGCCATATATATTGTGTCCTTTTTCAGCTGTATGGGGGTGAGATATCGGGTAAACTGCTCACCTGTCTTGGGCGACTGTTCATGGCATTTCTACAGTACAGGGGCTTTACCTTGGGCGTGGAGGACATCCTTGTAACAGATGAGGTAAAATTCTTATACACATGATTTTCTCTGATCATCCATTTCCAACCCATGAACTGACAGCACATGGTTGAATATGGCAACCGTGAGAAATAAATGCTGTCAAATGGTTTGACCGCCCAAAGAAATTTGAGTGTTTGATTAAGGGAAATGTCGCGTGTTTTCTGTTTTACAAAAAAAATATGGTCAAATAATATCTGAATGACCTAGAAAAATGTTTTACATTGTCAGTTGAACCAAGAAAAAGATGGTTGAAAGTTATCTGTGGTCGAATGATGACTGTGCTGCAATGAAACAGTGAAAAATGTGGTCAAATGTTACTGTGCGACCATGAAAAATGTGATCAAATTTCACGTGTTTGACCATGAAAAATGTGGTCAAATGTTACCAGTGCGATTATCTGTGTGATCATGAAAAATGTGGTAAAATGTTACCTGTGTGACGATGAAAAACAGATAAAGTGAAACTGTGACCATGGAAATATGGTCAAATGATTCTGTGGGACCATGAAAAATATGGTCAGGTGATACTCTATGACCATAAAAATGGTCAAATTTTATCTGAGCATCTTTGAAAAGTGTTATCTGTGTGACCATGAAAATGTGGTCGAGTGATACTGTGTAACCATGAAAATGTGGTCATGTGATTCTGTGAGACCATGTAAAATATGATCAGGTGATACTGTATGACCATAAAAATGTGGTCAAATGTTTATCTGTGCATCTTTGAAAAGTGTTATCTGTGTGACCATGAAAAATGTGGTCAAGTGATACTGTGGGATCATGAAAAATATGGTCAAGTGATACTCTGTAACCATGAATGAAAATGTGGTCAAGTGATTCTGTGGGACCATAACAAATATGGTCAAATGTTACTGTGCGACTGTGTCAAAGTTTTTCCACAATAATGTTCTTGAACACTGACTCAAAGACTTGTTAGATGTCTTGTTTTATTTGCAAGAATTAGTATTGTTGAAGGCGGACTCTGCAAGTCACTCAAAGAACATAGTTTTTTGTTTCATGCAAATTGTAGAAACTACCTCATCGTTTTACCATAAAAGATGGATGTATTTTAGTCTGTGTGAAAGAAAAAAAAAGCCTCATCTTTGTTTTTTTTTTTTTTTCCAAAAAAGTGCACGAAGCTAGAGATAATAATGTCTGTTTTCCATTCTAGTCATGTTAAATCCTTTGTCTACTCTTGCAAAAGGCTGATGCAGACAGACAGAATATTATATCTGAGGCCAGACAGTGTGGGCCATTGACGGCCAGGGAAGCATTCGGTTTATCAGAGGATGCCGATGAACCAGTGATAACAGCCAGCTACCAAGCAGCTCATTTCTGCGGAATTGACACTCGTCTGGCCGAACTCGACCTCAGCGTGAAGGGCAAGACAGACCAGACCCAGAATATGATTACGAAGTAAGAAATACTTGTTGACCTGACTGTCATGTTCTCATTGTTCTATCTTCATCGCCGGGATTGGTGGATGTACATGCAGGAAATGAGCAGTTTTTACCCCTCAGCCCATCGGGCTGCGGGGTCTTGCAATCGGCATGTACGTCTGGTCGGCCGGACGGACGGACGTCTGTCAACAATTTTTTGTCCGGGCTAGATCTCAGTTACTATTTGACTGACAGTTCTGATACTCACAGTGAATATCCCTAGTATCCCAGAGATGTGCACTGTCATGTTTATTCCGTGTTACGTGATTTCTTTACAGAGTTATGGCCCTTTGAAATTTCGCGTCACTAACTTTTGTCCGGGCTAGATCTCAGTTACTATTTGACTGACAGTTCTGATACTCACAGTGAATATCCCTAGTATCCCAGAGATGTGCACTGTCATGTTTATTCCGTGTTACGTCATTTCTTTACAGAGTTATGGCCCTTTGAAATTTCGCGTCACTAACTTTTGTCCGGGCTAGATCTCAGTTACTATTTGACTGACAGTTCTGATACTCACAGTGAATATCCCTAGTATCCCAGAGATGTGCACTGTCATGTTTATTCCGTGTTACGTCATTTCTTTACAGAGTTATGGCCCTTTGAAATTTCGCGTCACTAACTTTTGTCCGGGCTAGATCTCAGTTACTATTTGACTGACAGCTCTGATACTCACAGTGAATATCCCTAGTATCCCAGAGATGTGCACTGTCATGTTTATTTCGCGTTACGTCATTTCTTTACAGAGTTATGGCCCTTTGAAATTTTTCGTCACTAACTTTTGTCCGGGCTAGATCTCAGTTACTATTTGACTGACAGCTCTGATACTCACAGTGAATATCCCTAGTATCCCAGACATGTGCACTGTCATGTTTATTTCTTGTTACGTCATTTCTTAACAGAGTTATGGCCCTTTGAAATTTTCCGTCACTAACTTTTGTCCGGGCCAGATCTCAGTTACTATTTGACTGACAGCTCTGATACTCACAGTGAATATCCCTAGTATCCCAGAGATGTGCACTGTCATGTTTATTTCGTGTTACGTCATTTCTGTACAGAGTTATGGCCCTTTGAAATTTTCCGTCACTAACTTTTGTCCGGGCTAGATCTCAGTTACAATTTGACTGACAGCTCTGATACTCACAGTGAATATCCCTAGTAACCCAGAGATGTGCACCGTCATGTTTATTTCGTGTTACGTCATTTCTTTACAGAGTTATGGACAGATGTGCACTATTATGTTTATTTCATGTTATTCCAGTTTATTACGACCCTGGATTACTATTTACTACTTAACTGATACAGCCTTAGTAAAGGTGTTTAATATCCCCTATTTTAGCACTATTCGCTGGACATATTGTGCTGAGGGGTCAAAGCACCTTTTAGGTGCAGCCTCATGTTTTTAGAGTGACAGCTAGATCGTAATTCGAAGCATCCTCGCGAGCCAGTGAATCGATCTATCTATTGGGATCGATACACTGGCTTGGTTAGTTATCCATACGAGTTCTGGATATAAATAGATGAAGGGGTTTCCCCTGAATCAACCCAATCAGTGAACACGCTAAGCTGGGTGATTAGGCCAGTCCGCTGCGACGTATAAGATGTGACAGGTTTCAATTTCAGCACGGACCAAACTGCTTTGATGTCAAGCGGAAATCGACATCGGAAGTCAAAGCAAAAATCACAGGCTGGGGATATCGACATGCTAATTCAAAACAAGTGCGGGGGATGAAATGTATGAGATTGTATTAAAGAGTTAGCGATCCAAGAACTCATACGAATCACCAAAAATGTCCAGGTAAACCCTCTGCGAGGATTTAGGATTTACCTGGACTTGTGGTGAAAATCGAAGCAGAATTGCAGGGCTCGAATTAGAGAAAATGCAATGGCCTGCTATTTTTCTTCGGATACGTAAAAATCGCAGGCCAAACCTTAGATGACCTGCTATTAGTAAATTTGACCTGCAGTTTTTCGAAATTTCCAAGTTACTTCGATCAAGGGGCACTCGATTAAATTTGTGAATGCAATTTCCTCTTTGCTATGAGGAATGCAATGTCAAACAGTTTAGTAATTTTTTCTGCATCTTGGGATTTGAGTTTATTTAAACTCTGGCCGATAACAGTATGAGAAGCTGGTGATTCCCCACGTTGTCTGAATTCTTCATCTCTTTCTAATGATTCTGCCTTCTTATGCGGATCACCCTTCGAATGAGTGATTATTGAGTGCTTTTTCACGTTCGTTGTACCGATTATCCATGCGTTTTGATAGTTCCGAGTGCTACGTATCTGCTTCTCATACTTGGCGCACAACTCACAATTGACCTCCGTAACAAGCGTGTGTCCGCCTTTTATGATCGTTTGTTTCGCGTTCAACCAGCTGAATCCCCACGATTTAACCGTGGACAGTTTCAGTATTTTGTGCCATGTTTTAGGCGTTTAGCATCGAATACCACGCTGGCTTCTCGCTTGTCGGATGTTGTTAATGGATGCGGAAGTAATAACGGCAGGCATGCGCGCACACAACAAGCAGGGGTCACAAATTTTTTTTCCAGTTGGTCGCCATTTGTCGAGTGAGGCTAAAAATCTACTCGCCACATTGGCGACCTAATGTTTTATTCACTCGCCAATCCCTAGCGACCTTTCGATGTAATAAAGTGACAGACGAATCAGTCTTTCCAACAACATGATAATCCAGTGTTAGTTTGAAAAATAAAAGAGAAAAAAAAAATATTGCAGTGTACCCTCGAAATTTTGCGCGAAGGAAATGATCATTTGTGTGTCGGTTACGCAAATCCGAAATGGCTTGAATGAAAAGTCGGGTCAGGTGAAACAAAAGTTCCAAACTCTTCTCTGCAAACTTTTACCACATGACGTTTGTCTTTCAGCATATAAATTTACTGAGCTGGTTTTACTTGACTACAATTGTTTTAGAAGCGACACTGAAGTCAAAACGCACATGTCGTGCTTCAGGCATACCATCGCATTCTTGACCTTGAACTTGCAAATTCCCGCCAAGATTGTTTCATAGAATTTGTTTACTATAATTTTTACTATGATGATTTCATTGGCTGAGAACGGTCAGCGGGTCGTGGATTAACTTTTCTAGGGCGAGCACGTGATCTTATTGTGTCACGCCTGTGTATGATTTTAAGAGCACGGATATTACATCAGACCACGTGGTCTCTATAAATAGACTAGGCTTCCCCATATCTGTATCGTCGGCATTATTCTGTCATTATTTCCTGTACATTTTAGGCCTGATTGGATTTCGCTGCCTGATAAACTAAACACAAAAATACTTTGGCGACTAAACACTTCATTGACCAAAAATTCACTCGCCACTTTGCCGAGTTACTCTATTTTTTAATCGACACATTGGCGAGTGACTGGAAAATTCAGTCGCCAGTTGTCATTTTTTAGTCGCCATTGGCGGGTTTTGTGAGCACTGACAAGGGAGACAACTTCGGACCGACTTACTTGCCACAACAATCGGATCGGCGCCAGTTCAGTACTTCGAGCCGTACGAAAACATTTTGACGTACAAAGATTGCTGTAATGGTTTGGCAGTACGAATATTTTCAATATCGAACGGAGAATCGATCTTTAGGCATTTCATTCGCCTAAAAACTTATCGCCTGCTATTTTTTCACGATTTTTTTATTTTAGCAGGTCAATTTTCACTTGGCCTGCGACAGGCAAATTTTCGCCTGCTTTTCGCCAATAGCAGGGCGCCATTTCGAGCCCTGAATTGTCATGTATGTTCGTTTTCACAATACCACCGTATCTCAAGAATGACTGCCCAGGGATCCCAAACTTGGCTCACGTATGTGTGTGGTCGCAGAATATAAGTCCATTGAAAATCAATGGGATTGACCTATTTCTTTTGGGTCACCAGGTCAAATTATGTCAAATTTGTCAATAATTGTTTATTACTACCATTACTCAGGAATGTTAAATGTGAAGTGCAAAGGTTTTTAAATTCTCCATTTTGCATTTAATATAGGGTGAATAATGATAGAAATACCAGTATATCTACTTCACTTGGATTAATTTGAATTATCTTGTCTGCTAGAATCTTTTTAAAAGTTGGTACCCCTTGCCCAGCTGAATTCAGATTTACAAAACTTCATCGCTTATCTTTCCTTGATTGTGACGTCAAGTCGGACCAGCCGTCCGGAGGCTGAACGTTGTTGACGACCGGCCAGGTGGTCTGATGTGACGTCATAAACCAGCGTCAAACAAGGGCAGATAAGCGATGCGGATTTCATTTCTGAAATCGGCCGGGCTTGGGATACCAACTTCGAAGCACTTTTCAAAAGCTACCAGGAAACAAAATGCTTCAATTAAAATCAAATGATGTAGTTGAGCTGACATCTCAATCATTAAATGGTCCATGAAGAATATAAAAAGGAAAATATGAAAACCTTTGCATTTCATCTTTAAGGCCAAGGCCAACTGAACTTACACCAGACGCACATGATCTGATCATGAATTATATGTTGCAAAAATTGGCTTTGGGCTGTTGTCATATCATGTGCAAACACCCACCTGTCTGTTTTTTCTCTTTAGCACCCTATCTTATGTGTGATCCCCTTGGACCAAAAAGATTTTCCAGCAGTGAAGATATAATGCCACTGCACATCACCAGGTTAAATGGGGTTTTGGTCCAAGGGGTCCTTCTTATCTGAGTTTAAATCACTCGATTTAGATCATTTTTTCACGAAATAGCACATTCTGCGGATTTCAATTTTGTGTCGTAACTATAATCATAATGCAATCATCTAGAATTTCACATATTGTGTACTAACGTTTTCTCTTGCAGTTACATTACAACACAATTATATTTAGGATATTTTGGTTTCTTCGATTCTACCGCACCACGTATAGTCTAAAATCCCGTCTTATCGTACCATCTCCTTTGCTTGTGGAATGAAGATGCTAAAGTATGTGTTCCTCCTTTTGTTCACAGAGCATGTATGCCATACGGTCTACACAAGATCTTTCCTCACAACAATCTACAGCTGATGGTGCAGTCTGGAGCCAAAGGATCTACTGTAAGACAAACCTCATTTATCTCATATTTAAGGATGTCCGCTAGTGATTTTTGGCTTTGGCGGCCATTTTGCCTGTTTTTCCTAATCGGTTATCTCCCTTTCCTAGGTTAAGAGATAGGGATTTCCTTTAAAACCCTTCCAGCTGAGAATTTGGCACAGCAACATCCATCCAATTTGATAAATCTGCAAACAGTTAGAATATAAGAAAAACTTAAATAGTAATTGTATAAATTTTCCATGAATATGCTTCAAAACTAGGGCTATTCCCTATGTTTTCCGGGTTATCAAATGGAGCATGGGTCAGTCCACTTAATGTTGCCTACAGCTAAAAAATGCACACCGACCTATATTTTTTTCTTTGTTTTTCCTCACATTACACAATTATGAATGCAACAACACACATTATTCAAAAATTTAATTTCTTTTATTTGCCAGCAGCGGACATCTTTAAGAAATTCTGACATTGTTGACGAGTTTCATAAATTGATTATTTCAGGCCTAGGAAGCAACACCATGCACCTATCTCTGTTCCTTGTTTATTTATCTTTTTCCGTTTGGTCGGAGCCAATTCTGTGTACACGGACCAGAAATCCTGTCACTCTTCCCATCCATTCCTTGCACTCGTGAAGAATTCCAGGCGGCCGCAGACAAAGTTCCGTAGACTCGCACCAGTTCTTCCACGAAGTTCGTATATTGGTGAAAAGTTGTCCGAGTGCATGGAACTTTGTATGCTGGTGTGGAATACTTGACGAGCACAAGGAATGGATGGGGTAAGCGCCAGGAGTTCTGGTCCGTCGTCCATGTACGCGGAAGTGGCCCCAAGCAATGGCTTAAGGGAAATACATAGATGGACAAAGAACAGAATGTGGGTGCATGGAGTTGTTTCCTAGGCCTGTAATTTCAGCAAGGAAAATTTTACAACTTCAAGAGCGATTCTGTTTTGTCATCTCGATGATGAAAGAATATACAGTGAACCTTCATTATAACGACATTCATTACAACAAAAACTTCATTATTACGACCAATGTACCTAAATACACTTATTCTCAGTTCGTTATAACAGTTAATTCAATATAATAAATTTAACTGGGACAAATTTGGTCATTATATAGAGGGTTGACTAAACATGGAGAAGAATCAGTGAAAAGTCTTTCTTTACAAGCTTCTAGCCATGAAGGAACTATTAACGATGAAGGAGCTATCAACGATGTCATCATATTCTACATTCATACTGATATGCCATCTACTCTTTACAAGCCTCTTGCTATGAAGGAACTATTAACGATGAAGGAGCTATTAACCCTACCTGGCCTGGTGCCCCCCCCCCCCGGTGATTTTTTGCTTCTATCTATGGAACGACCAAAAATTCTGTCACTTTGTAGATGATCATAGTGGGGTCATTTTGAGTCTATTTGCGGGACAACAAGAGCAGAGCATGATGTGGGGTATCAGAAAAGTTAATTTGTGCTTTTCTGCATGGAAAAATGGTTAAAATCTATTTTATTTCATATCAGATTATTATTTACTAATTTATCATGCAGTTTTTGTGAAGAAAACGCATAAATAAAATTTTTTAAAAAATCTTATCAAATCGACCAAAACAGGCCTTCTTTGAAAATGATGTCACTGTGTCATCATCATGGTGACCATCTTGGATATTTTTATATTTTCTAGTAGAGCTTGACCCGGAGATATAGTGTGGTAAGTTTCAGCCCTCTAGCCTTAGGGATAGCGAAACTATATAGGGGGGTACTTCCCCCAGGCTGTGGTACACCCCAAATCGCCCAGGCCGGATAGGGTTAACGATGTCATTGTCACATTCTACATTCATGCTAATATACCATCTGCATGATCTGGAGCTGACTTAACAACCCTTTATCAAGTTCATGCAAGATGAGCGTTGGAAAAAACCCCACAATATTTTCAAAATGTTCATCACAGAATAACTGAATTTGAAGTTTCACATGCAGCTGCATTCTTGTATTCACTAACATGTGCATCAGTCATCTTCATTTTTATGTGAACAATAATAAGCAGGGATGTATCCAGAAATTTTTGTGGACACCGGTTGTATTTGACATTGTTGTTGTTGCACGTGAATTCAATGTTGTTGTTGCTGGTGTACAAAAACCTCAGAATCTCCGATGACGTTGACTCGCACATGGCAATCAAATATGACAGCAGCATAGCTGCATAGGAAAACTACTCTCGTTCCTATTGACACTCCATCACATTTTGTTCTGCAGTATTATCTGTTGCCGATATTTATTGGCATAAAACACCTAGGAACAAGGTAATGTGCCAGAAAACAGTTTGAGCATCCGCTCCCAGGGTACTTTGCATTGTTAGGTAAAGTCTCGGAATCTGCCATCTTTCACAAACTCGAGGTTGAAAAGACATAAATACATGAGGAAATACGTCGGTACAGTGATCCACGTCAATGAATTCTAGATTTCTCACCTTGCTAATGTTGTTCGCTGAATTTGCCGCATGTTTTGTTTTGAGAAAATATATTTCCCTTTCATTTGAGTGCCCATATCGGTAGCAAAAGTTTCCTGGATACGTCTATGATAAGACTTAACCTCTTTTAACTCCTTCTCTCTTCAGGTGAACACTATGCAGATTTCTTGTCTCCTGGGTCAGATTGAGCTGGAAGGTAGACGTCCCCCATTGATGATCAGTGGGAGGTCGCTGCCATCCTTTCTTCCTTATGACTCGTCTCCCAGAGCCGGCGGTTTTGTGGATGGACGCTTCCTAACGGGGATCCGCCCACAAGAGTATTTCTTCCATTGTATGGCCGGTCGAGAGGTAAAAGCTTGAAGCAGATCCTGCATATCAGACCACACAAAGTTTTTTTTTCTCCACTGCTGCTTTCATTTGGGATGGAATTCCTTAAGTAATTTAACCGTTCATTGTACGACACCATGAAGATATTCTGAGGGCTATTCCAGAAAAAGGTACATGGGATGGAGGAAGATTTTTCAGTTCTATGATATATGTGTGGTGGGAGTCTTTTTACATTGGGGAGATAGGATAAATGGGATATGGGTGGTTGTGGTCAGGAAAAGTTGTCTTTCTCCCACCCCATGTACCTTTTTCTGGAGCAGCCCTGCCTAGCTCTCTAAAGCAGGCCTTCAAGTGCCTCCTATAGTTCCTATATTTTCCTCAAAACCTTCTATATTTCCTATATTTTGACTTTTTCTCATGAAAACTTTCATCAATGCTCTGTAATGAGTCAAACTGACATGAGGAAATACATTTCAGAATTGTTTTTTCGCCTCGCTTCGCTCGGCAAATATGAAAACATTTCAATCCCTCTGCTGAATCAAGCAACAGAACAGCTAGGTCACCTGAAACATCACCGCTATAACGGCCTTCAGTGAAAGTAACTTGATTAATACCGAGTTTGGAACATACAGTGTAGTACAAACCTGTCTTACACTCCTTTATTTCCTATATTTTATTCAGAAAATTCCTATATTTCTCCTATATTGTTGCAAATTTCCTCCTATATCTTCTCCTATATTTTCACTGTGAGCCACTTGCAGGCCTGCTATTAAGTAGAAGTAAAAAAGGTCATGTTTGCTTAATAACTCTTTACAGACCTGGCAGTTTTGTGGACGGATGCTCCAAAATCTTCAGGCAACTTACCTTTCCTATTGTTACACATTGTAACAGTGGTTTTCCAGTGAAATTGGGCATAGTCTAATTGTTAACAATCAGAGAGTGAAACATGCCGTCTATTCTTATGTAAATTAGACAGACAACAATTTGTTTTTTCAATGCCATCTAATGCGGATAGATATGTCCATGGTCACCTATGGCGGATGTCTCTTCATTCGATATATTCTTGAATTTATTGGACAAAAACGACTTTTTTTACCTTAATTTTAGAGAGGTGGTTCTCTCTAACCTGCAGAATCTGTATAACCTGGAGCTATGGGTTTTGTTCCTCACTTGAAATTACTGTCTTATTTAATATAGGTGATTTTAATTAGAATAGCCTACACTGATCATCTCACTGTTAAAAAAGATTTCTTAAATTTTCTTAAATCTGAAAACACTGCATTGACTTTATATAACAGTATATTTGCATGAAATGGAGTGGTTCGAAGAATTCTTGTGTTGCTTTTTAATAATGAAGGTTTGCCTTTTTTTCCAAACTCAGCAGAAAATGTTTATTCGCTTCCTAAATCGTAAACCTGCTTCAATTATTGCCTTTAAACTCCATTTAAATGCACAATCAAACGTAGAAAACGGAAGTTAAAACTAAAAATTATCTCCCCTAGGAGAGAGAGTTATCCGCCCCTAGGAGAGCTCTCACTCTTCCCAACGTGGTTACTATATAAGACAACGCCAGCCCATTCTCGTCCTCTTTCTCCTGTTTGCTCTCGAGCAGTGCACATCTAGGGAAGTGTTCAGATTCAATTTACAACATTAGTGTTTCGCTGGTGTATCCTTTATCAAGTGTGACTTGTGTTGTTTATTCGGAACTTACTTATTGTATTATGTCTGAGGTTCCGACTTTTTATTCCTTGTCGTACGTGCGGGCAAAATTTGTCCCCTTTGGACTCCCACACGGCTTGTGTTTCTTGTAAAGAATTGTGTTGTCGTGCGTCCACGTGCGCGGAATGTGTATTATGGGGCGACGACTTGGAAGAATTATGCCCAAGTTCGTCGTGTTTATCTTTTACATGCTACAGACGGGTTTTAGAAATTTCTTTGGGATATGAAATGTAGTGGGTCAAGATCCAGTTTCGCCCGCGTCGGTATATATTTAGCCAAGCGGGGCTATTCTACACGAAGATATTTCTAGGTTGTTAGACAGTTTGACCCGTACCGGAGCTTCATTGTCTAGGGTCGATCCCAAACCCGTTCCTTTGTTCGGCTTGACAAAGACCAAGTCGGTCTTTTCGGTGCATTCCATTGTCTTCGTCAGATAAAAGAATTCTTGGCCACATGTTATTTCGCCTCTGTCTATCGGTACCACATGTTTTCTTCTAAAAAGAAGAAAGCTAACAAACAACGTCGTGTGTCTATTTCTCCGTTGTCGGTTAAATCTGGACATAGTTTATTTAATTCTGTGCCCGATCTATTTGTTGGGGCGAATGTTGGATTCGTTTGAGTCGGCCACGTGTTTAGTGTCTTCGGACGTACGTCGCTAAATATTTGGGTTTTTGGCGGAGATTTTAAATTCTCTTGAAATGATCGTCTGACGATGTTTTTCTAAAAGTCTTTATGAAATCTCATGTTTAACAAATAACACAGTCCTGCATTAGGCCAGTGTGTATTCAATATTGCGTCTCCACACAAACTTTGAGTTGCGACCCGGTGTGTTTGAGGTGGGCTTTTAATAGCCCCCAACATTCCGTTTTGTTCGGTCAGTATGGAGCCTATTGTGATGTACTTTAAACGAACAGGTTTTTGTTTCGTTGTTTCATGATTTTATCCATTGAATTGTTGTATAAATTACCAGGATTGTGAGGACTATCCTCGTTTGACGCGGGAGGTTCGTTTTTCCCCGCCGGGGAAATCCGAGTCTTTATAAGCAGTCCGTCAATGTTCCATGTTGTTGTATGTTTTGTTCGGACTTTGATAGTTTCTCACCTTCATCCATTCAATTCTTTGGTCCTACCAAGAAGGTAATCTCTTGTTATATCAAGTATTATTATGTGATTTTGATATCCTGTCTTCAAGAGAGATCTTACGGAGGTTTTATTCTGCCTCTCATGTTTACGTGTTTGTTGTTTTTGTGTACGGTACCACAACTCAACCTTATTTAAACGATGCTATAAAAAATAGCGTAAATGGATGTTACGGGGCTTCAATGCTACGACTGTTTGTTGCATTTTAATGAGCGTCTTTGCTGATCTCTTTATGTGATTAAGGGTGTGTCGATCAACAAAGGGATCACGTGTTGGTTATCGTGAGTATGTAATCCTATTACCCACTGTTTATTGTGAAACTGTGCTATGCCTTGATACACAAAATTGTTTTATACATGTGATTTGTTTGTTTCTCACCAAGCTGGTTCCATCTGTATACTGTGTTACGCTTATAATTCAGATGGAGTTATGCACTAATTTTAATTTCTTCCCTATGAGAAAATTTTAAAATTTACTAGCGTGAGTGGGAATGTATTGGTCTGGTCAAGGATCAAGCCTAATGACACGTAAGTCGTGAAGTCTTCTATGGTTCTTTCTACCAAGTATGTATTACCGGTACAGTCTACTAGAGCATCAAACTGCTCTTTAGTAATGTTCTTACTGTTCTTCCTCTTCTCGACAAATTTGTTCGTGTTAGGTCATTTCAAATTCTAAATTTTTGAATAACCTCATTTTCCTGCCGGCGAGAGACTTTAAATGTTTTTCCTCTCTTCGGGAATTTAAAATTCTTTAAGGATTTGTTTTGGTTTCCTGGAAAAATCTTTGTTCTGGATGTCGGTTGTGTGACTTTTTGGTTATTGATAGTAACATTGTTGTAAATGTTTAATATTCTCTCCATATAAAACTCCAGTACTGAATTTCATGTACAGGAGACAAATTACATCGGGAGAGGTCATAATGTAACCATGTTCACTGATACATTATTCATGTCACTGACACAAAGATCCATAATCCCATTTATCTCATTGAGCTTACATTTGGTGATTAACGCTACAAACATTTAATATGTTCATCTCTACTGCGTTTAAAGAGAAGGAAAATTATTACAATCGACTTCGGGGTTACTGTTTGCAACGCCCTTCTGTTACGTCGTGTACTTTTATAAGTTTGTATCCTGCTCCATTATGAGCATGTATATACATTAAGTTGTTGTGAATGAGGAAATCACTACGTTGTTTATCATATACAACGTTTCTCGCATTTTTCACATTACGCTTTCCTATTACACCTTGACGACATGTTCATTATGCCGTCATGTGTCTCTCATACACCTGTGCGTCGTTCTATTACATCGGTTAGACGTTTTTCCGGTTCGCCATAACGCCGTTTGTCACGTCATTTCTTCATTTGCGAGATGCATATTTTATATCCATTCATCGGCACTTCCTTTGATTCTCTATCGTCGGTCGTCGGCGGGAGGGGAAGTCCGTTCGTTTGGCGTCAACCATCCACTGGTATCAATTCCTCTCGGGTTTTTCACATTGTGATTTACTTACGTTCGTCGTTTCTCTACGAAGAGAGTTCTGTTCAGACCTTGTTGTTTCCAGTCTGGAGTTCAGAATATCAAAATTGTATTGGAATCAACAGTATTTGGTCAAATGCTGTTATATGGAATAGGTCTTTGGATTATGGACGTGGATATTCTCTGAGGACGACGGCGGGATTGTGAATGACGGACTAGTCGCCTTTAATTGAATTCAGCACAGTGTTGTATTAACACAGTACCATGTTGACTTCAACACACAAACATTGTGTTGAGATCCGTTTACCTTTGGATTGTGCTTAAACAACACAATGTTTTTGTGGTGTACTTGGGGGACAGTTTTTCCGACTTTCTCCTTCAAGTACTTTATTCCTGTATTGACCGTTACACCAATGGTTAGACTTTGACATTATGGTTCTGTCATCAACCTTAGGGTTGCTTATTTTATGTAGGACCTTACTCGCTACGTTCGTTTTTCGGGTTCGGTCTCTACAGCGGATTATTTGTCCTGGTGCCGAGGTCGTCATTTCGTTCCCGACTCTATTTCCCTCGTAATTGACTTCTTCCTTCACCTTCACCAGGATAGGAAGTCTCATATTAGCACCATGGAAGGCTATCGTTCTGCTCTGGCTGGGTGTTACGTCTTTCTTTTGGTACCAACATTAGCCTTAACGATAATATCTCTGCGCTTATTCGCGCCTTCGCATTACAGTCGCGTTGTACTCGCCAACTGTTACCGAAATAGGATATCGGTGTGGTTCTGTGTGCCCTGATTATACCACCTTTTGAACCCTTAGAGTCCGCGTCTATAAAAGCTGTGTCTTATGAGACGGCCTTTGTGGCGGCGTTTGCTTTGGCGTCCAGAGTGTCTCAACTTTATGCTCTTGAAAGATCTTCTATGACCTGGACAGCGGATTGGTCTTGCATTCTTTTTCGGCCCATTCCTGAATTTATCGCCAAAATGAGTCTGTTCGTTCAGGTCCGTGCGCTCAACGTTCGTACTCCATTCCTGCGTTGTCAGACTTTGTACATGGCCTCGTGGACGATCTTCTGCTAGATCCTGTTCGAGCCATCCGCCACTATCTTACTCGTACCGATTTCGTTCGCGGCTTTCGGCTACGGTTATCATATCCCTTCGCCTGTCAGCAAGGCTTGATATTTAAAAAAGCCGCGTAGTTGAAGAAGACCATAAAATAGTCTTATCAATTGCCAGAAGGTAGATATACTATTGACGCCCCCACTACTGTCTTCTGCTTCTTCTAATGTGTTTCGTACCATCGCTACACATGGCCTTTATGGAAGAACTTGTCCCTCCATGACATTGTCCAGTCTTGTGTCTGGACAGCAAATTCCACGTTCACAAATTTCTATCTGTGTGATATGTCAGTGCAGTCAGATAGTGTGACCACGCTTGGGCCACTAAGGGCTACCTAGCACGTGGTTAGTTCTTTCAGGAAGAGAGGGGGGGGGGCAGAATTTGTCACCATTGCAGCAAGGCAGCCATCTTGCTCTTCATCATGATCGTCTTTGAAGGAAGGAATAAGTCGGATAGACGACCATGGACTCTCTAATCATCAATCTAAGAGGTCTGACACTTTGAGAGTTTAATCTTTACCTTAACTACGGTTTTGCTTGTGTCTTTCAGCTTGAAACTGACTTTCTTCTGGATGATCTCAGCTGTGTCTCCTACGCTCAACTCACAAGACAAGTTGGACGTAAGTCGTTGGTGGATTGAGAATGGTGTGGCTTGGCGCCCTCTAAGACCAAGAAGACCTAACAACCCGAGTGGTAGAGGATCCTGACATCTTGGTAGAGTTTGCATATCACACCACGGGCACAGCTACATGGATGGAGGCACTCAAGAATAAGTATATCTGTATCATATCCATGATTTACCCTTTTCGTCTCTGACCAGGGTTTTTCTTGTTGCTTATTGTTTGTCTCATGTTTATTCCCTTATCTGTGTCATCCCAGCTACATGGAGGAAGACACTCAAAAGATAGGTTAGATTAGTATCTTCTATTACTACTCCATAATTACCCTCGGCTTTACCGGCCAGGTTTCTTTTGTTGAGATTTATGGAAGAACCTGCTCCTCCTTGACATTGTCCAGTCTTGTCTGGACGGCGAACTCCACGTTTACCAATTTCTATCTGAGAGATATGTCAGTCCAGTCAGATAGGATGACCACGCTTGGGCCGCTTATAGATGCCCAGCACGTGGTCAACTGAATTTTTAAAAAAAGGGGGGGGGGCGGCATTTTGTATCATTGCAGCAAATCTGCAAATTGCTGTATCATCTCATCTCATTCATACTATTAGTCCACATTTGATTCGATCACATATTGAAGGAGGAAATAAGTCAGATGGACGACCTTGGATCCTCTAAGAGATGTCGGACACTAAATCATCTCTCTAAGATGCCTGACTCCATGGTGAGTGTAATCTTTACCTTAACTGCGGTTTTGATTGTGTCTTTCAGGTTGAATCTGACTTCCTGCTCATGATCTCAGCTGCGTCATCTACGCTCAACTCCCAAGAAGCAAGTTGGACGTAAGACGATTGTGGACTGAGAATGGTGTGGCTTGGCGACCTCTAGGCACGGACTGGTTCTGCTTCACCCGGACTTAGGAACAGCCAAGAATCTGCATGCAGATAAGCCTTACCAAGTAGACCTATCAACCTTCGTGGTAGGGGTCCTTTCTTGGTAAAGATGGCTTCCCGAGTAGACCTATCAACCTTCGTGGTAGGGGTCCTTTCTTGGGAGAGATGGCTTCCCGAGTAGACCTATCAACCTTCGTGGTAGGGGTCCTTTCTCGGTTGAAATTACTTCCACACCACGAGCACAGCTACATGGATGTAGACAGTCAAGATAAGTACAACTGTATCTTATCCACATTTTAACCTTTTTACTGTCATTGACCAGGGTTTCAATTGTTTGATTATTGATGTCTCATGCTCATATCCATGTCTGTGTCTTCCCAGCGGTTACTTAGCCTGCCTTTGAATCTGCTACATGGCCGAGGTTTCCCTCCTTCCACCTGTTGGTACTGAGGCAATAATTGAAGCAGGTTTACGATTTAGGAAGCGAATATTAAACATTTATAAACAATGTTTCTATTCGTTACTAAATCAAACCTGCTTCAATTTAATGCACCCTCCCGTCCTTCCCCTCAGACCGCGGCCTAGTTCACTACTGGTCTCGGTTGTTACAATGAGAAAGAGGGCGAGAATGGGCTGGCGTTGTCTTATATAGTAACCACGTTGGGAAGAGTGAGAGCTCTCCTAGGGGCGGATAACTCTCTCTCCTAGGGGAGATAATTTTTAGTTTTAACTTCCGTTTTCTACGTTTGATTGTGCATTTAAATGGAGTTTAAAGGCAATAATTGAAGCAGGTTTGATTTAGTAACGAATAGAAACATTGTTTATAAATGTTTAATGTTTCTCTCATCTCAGAAAACTTTACTTGGAAGCCACCCAATGTATATATTCTTTTCAAAGAAATATATTCTTATATTTTCTTAGTTCGTAACTTGTGTCCAAGAAATAATTTCTTCCGTAAGAAAAATAATTTCTTCCATAAGAAAAATAATTTCTTACATGTAGCTAAGAAATTGATTCTTGAGCAGGAGTTACAAACTAAGAAATGTAGGAATATTTTTCTTTGAAAATCACTTATAGGAATATTTATCTGCCTGGCTCCTAGAAAAGTTTTCTTGGTGGCTCCTAGAAAAGTTTTCTTGGATGAGAGAAATATTTTCTATTGAATTTGGAAAAATAAGCAACAGAAGAATTCTTTGAACCAATCCTTTTCATGCAAATATTCATACTTTATCATCTATACTGATTTACCCTGTTATCAATGTAATATTTTTCTTATTTAAGAAATTTTAAGAAATTGGTTTTTACTGTGCTCACTTTGATACTGTACTTCACTGGAATTCATAGACATTGTTTAGGAAAATTTTCATGCAAAGCTTTTCCGTCAATATTGAGTTTTAATGGACTAAAACTTTTTAACTAAAACTGAGCCTTATCAACCAAATTAAAGGAAAATATTGGGTTTTTCTGCATAATCCGTGGTAGAAATAGACCTTCTGACCAAAAAAGTAATCAGCGAAATTGGGTATCTATAAAACTTTAGGACAATTTATCGTCCCTTAAAAACTGTGTCTGTGAATGTCTTGTTCACTGAGCAATGTTTATTGAATGTTGGAAGAGTGATGGGAATATTATGTATTTTGAAGTATGAAATTAAACCTTTGTTGTTGTTGTTGTTGCATGTAGGGTCTAATAGATACGGCTGTGAAAACGAGTCGTAGTGGTTACTTACAGCGATGTCTCATCAAACACCTGGAAGGGCTGATCGTCAGTTATGACATGACAGTACGGGACAGTGACGGCAGCATAGTACAGGTGGGAAACATCGTGGCGATAGAATATAACTGACCTTAGTAAACATACACTCAAACTGGTGAAACTGGACTAACGTATTTCTTCTATTTTTTCGAACAGTTTTTAAGCCAAAATCGGATTTGAATGTTTGAACATTAGAAGAAATATTCAGTGAAAAAAACAGCCTGTTCGAAAAAATAAGAGGTAAAAAAATCCACCCAAGTGTCGGCTCTCCTGATGACGTTGCAGGCCGGCTATTGTGTTGTTGCTGTTTCGCAATGCTAACAAAGTCTGGCATTTCACTGAGTCATTGCTAAACTGACAAATAGTTTTGATTAAAATACTCCTGTATTCAAGTAAAGAAAACTTTTGTTTCGAATTGTTGTGATTTTTTTCCATGTTCGAAATATTTAAAAGTGAATTTAGCTTTTTACGCTCGGAAAAAATCATGTGTTAGAAAAATTAGAGTGTTTGAATAAATAGAAGAAATACGGTGTATCAGTATATAATGTTGTCGTCAATCTGAGTCTATTATATATTAAGGGAAGAGTGACAGAATCCCGACACCGCTTTGCATGTAAATATGCATCTATCATATTTGGTTATACATAGGTGTATCAACAAAGTGAATTTTGAGCATCTGGAAATTTTGATATTTAATCAACTTTTGTGTGCTCTCGTTCGGCATGTTCGGGGAGACAGAAGTTATATGTTGTCACTGTATAGTTTCTAGGGTCTCTTATCCTGATTCAAGACTACATAGGATAGTATATCTTTTAACGGCCATGCAGGGCTAAATGCGGAGTCTGTATGGATGAGTGGATCACATGCATATTAAAATATTTCGCCTCTATCGGCTCATCTGCACACTCTATACATCTGAAACACTTGTGTATTATATTATATGGGGACCAATGTTTTAGCGCCCAGTCTGAATAGACTTGAATGGGTTAGCTGCCCTTTGTGCAGCTGGCCGGAGTACACTGATAATTTAGGGTTTTGGAGGAGACCTAGGCTGAGGAGACTTGTTTATGTTTATATCTTGTTTATTTTGTAGTTTTATTATGGCGAGGATGGTCTGGATATTATGAAGACACCATACCTCAAAGAAAAACAGTTCCAGTTCCTTATACAGAACCGTGTTTCTAAGCATGGTAGTTTCCGGAATGAAGGACTCTTCGACAGGTTTGGAGCAGACGTTTCAGTTGACTTATACAGAGAGGTACATTGTAGGACCCAGTTGTTCTGCTCTCAAATAATTCATTTTCAATCACAGCAAGTGAATTTAATTTTTCTCACCCAAAAATGTCAGACATGTCAGAGGTAATTAAAATGTGAATAACTTTCTGAATGCAATACCGTATCTCAGAACGTTATAGAGCTGGAGACTGGATATTTTGCACAATGCTGCTGTATGAAGACCATTAGGTCATGTTCACTCTAGACTGACTTTGACCTATTTTCAAAGGTCACAGGTCAAATGTCAATGGCATTGTGAAGTAATATCTCCGGAACAGAGAGAACTGGAGACTGGATATTTGACACAATACTGCCTTGTGAAGGCTTCTAGATCATGTTCTTTTGACCTTGACCTATTTTCAAAGGCCACAGAGGTCAAACTGTAAATAGTATTTATATTTGCTTGTGTGCACAGTATCTAATTGAAATATTCTTGATTTTGACACAATTCTGCATTATGAGGGCCTTCAAATCACTCCAACTAATGATATATGGTTAAGATGCAAATATAAGTAATATATCCTCCCGAACAATATTTGGAAAACTCTACACTCTTGACCAATGACACACCTATTAATGCCTCAAATCCACCAATCAAAAAACACAAGACCGTGAAGACATCAACTCCAAGGCATAATCTTCAGTAACATTAGTTTGGCAGAACTTTCAGAGGCAAATGTGTAAAAACCATAAAAAAAAAAGGTTGTATAAAGGGTTGATTGAAGCGGCGCTAAAAAATTGATGTGCCGATGCCTGTGAAGCCAGGAATGTAGTTTATTCATTCTTACCATAGTCCTAACTGTTTGATATGTCGATTAGATAGTGTGGTTCCCGAGTGTGAAAAGAAATAGGAACCAAACGTTGTGATAGTACGGAAATAGTGTTGAAAGCGACGTTAATTCATATTCACTCTCTCTCTCATCCTTAGATAGAGAGTTGGCAGAGGCAGGGAAAGGTCTTTCAAGAACATACAAGGACCTCGAGTTTTCTAACATTTTGCCAGAAGAAAGGCTGCAAACTCATAACAGAAGAATCCCAGCATGCACTTGGAGAAAATGGCCGAACGGTTGCATCGAAGACCCTTTGTGATGCCTGGCGCTCTGTGAATGAGAAGCGAAGGAAAAAGTGAGTTGAATTTGGCTTCGTCGCATAACATACATGGGTCTAAACTGCCGATTTTGGTAAGGAACTGGAACTCGGTTTAGGCCAAGTTCTGGTTTTCGAATAACTGCATGTGGAATAGTTGGGCTGATGCATGACAGTCGATAGCTATAGTATAAACGTATACTACTAGAATATTCAGGGCCGTCTTTACCCCTGTAAAAACAGAAAATGATGTGGGCATTCAGATCTCTACACCCATATTACTGGATGTACATACGAATGTTACTAAAAAGTGAAAAAGGGTGTCTCCAAAAAAATCTGGACCTGACCCGTGGCACATGGCATGGTGCTTGATTCATCAGGTTCAAATGACCCCCGCCTCTGACCCAGCGGTGATCAAATTTATTAGAAAAGGAAGTTGACAGAAAGTCCAAAATCATGCAGATAATCCTTTATTTCTTCATTATTTCAATAATTCTATAGGGTACTCAAATTTATTAAAATGACGGATGGAATTTTGTCGTAAGAATTTGAGGGTGATTGTATGTATGAGATCGCCATTACAAATCTGGGATAACTGGGCATGGGCACATGGTGAGGTCACAAAAGGTCATGTATCACTGTAACGTTCTGCCCAGGCCGGAAGCGGGTCAAACCTTGGAAAAAATTACCTATTCCGTGCAGGGGTTTTTCTAGCCGTTTTTTCATCGTGGTAACCAGGATGAAAAAAGAAAAATATTGAGTTTTGCAGAAAAATTCAAATTGAGTTTTGATAAAAAAAAATGAGTTTGGCAATTTTTGCCCTTTGCGCGCTAAAATATTAAGTTTTCCCACAATTTACCAGTTGTCAGTTGATATGTTGTCTCGCATGACCCGCCCA
Source organism: Hanleya hanleyi (assembly GCA_036873755.1). NCBI lineage: Eukaryota > Metazoa > Mollusca > Polyplacophora > Lepidopleurida > Hanleyidae > Hanleya > Hanleya hanleyi. The sequence goes on along the minus strand of JAVTVY010047138.1, from coordinate 1,177 downwards.
CATCAATAGTTAGGAGATAAATAATGCCGCATGTATATTTTCATATCAGTAATTTTTGGCTGTAAAAAAATAAGTAAGCAAATCCAAGTAAAACGAATGAGGTGATCACGTGCCGTCACAGCCGCGCTGAGGTGATTCAAAAGCCGCCATCTTGGTCCACATTCTTGGGGAAACCCCTGGTTTCAAAATGAGGCACAGTCGTTTTCCCGGCATGAATCTCTAGCGAGGATTCCCCCTACTTGTGTCAAACACGCAGCAGTAAAGTTTTAACTCCGGCAGTTTTGATGGTCGTGTACCAAAGCCATCATTGTTTTAGTTAATGGATCAGTTGTTTCCTCATCAACCAGTCGGCACATTGTGCCGATTTTAACCATTCATTCCTCTAATGATACGCTTTTGGGCGAAGTGGTCGAGCGCTTCACATCTTCACTCCCGACAACAACAACACAGACTGTCGACCTGCACGTCAACGAAATACTCATACAGCTTAAGGACGATGGACATACAAAATTCGTTGCCCTGGACAGAGAATCCCTATCTTCAGTCATAAAAGAAATAAAAGCAGATTTCAATAAGACGTTGAAAATTCGGGTAATAAATCCTGCAGTTACCTTTAATAGTGGTCACAAGTAAGAGTTGTTTCCCTGGATTTCTGTTCACAGAATGTGTGTGCTTTTGAGTTTTACTGTCTACCATAATTATTTACGTAATGTTTCAATTAAATTAAAGCAAACTTAAAATGTCTCTTTAGAGAACAATTATTTCATAAATGTTTTTTTTCTGGTGATCTTTATGGGAGATTTCAGAGTGTATAAATCTGTAAAATAGGAATTTTGTCAGGTTATATATTTGATCACATTCTTCGTAGAAAATTTAGCTTCAATAATTAATAATTACAGCTTCTAGCATGTATGTTTTATTATGAGAAGATCATGCTAAACAACCTATTAACTGAAAACGGCCATACTGTGATTTGGTGTGGAATGAACCGGAGTGTACAAAACATGCATGTAACAAGTCGATGGCCGAATATTTTAGGCTGATGTTTATATCTTGATCGACAACGCAGCAGCAGTTCAATATGTTGTTGTTGCTCTAAGAAGACACGACACGCTACCGTCGCCTTCAATTGTTGGACAATACACGGTACCCTGCCACGGTTTGGGCCAATGGGTTA
>JAVTVY010047137.1:0-24118 GCA_036873755.1 Hanleya hanleyi | reverse complement strand
CAGCCGCCATGTTAACCCACCTCCCACACGACACACAAACAGGCCGCCATCTTGTCCCACCTCCCACACGACACACAAACAGGCCGCCATCTTGTCCCACCTCCCACACGACACACAAACAGGCCGCCATCTTGTCCCACCTCCCACACAACACAAAAACGGACCGCCATCTTGTCCCACCTCCCACCACACAGGCCACGCCCCCTCATCACGCATGCGCACCCCCTCAATTGTGACGTCAAAACACACAAATTGACCTCTATGACCTCTACATCCGGGGGGAAACTGACTTATCTTGCGCGCTGTATACTACTTATGTTGCAGTAAGTAATGTAAGAATAGAATAGTGTGTAGTAAAGCAGTATCAACGTCTTCTTACTAAGACAGTGTTTAATATGATTTATTACACCAACATTTCTCGAGAGTTTGGAGCACATGTAAGCAATATGTGTTTTTCAACTTAGTTTATCATTAAATTATATCCCGAGAAATTTAAAACTGGTGACACGACCAATCTCTTATTCAGACAGAAAAAGTTTCAGAAAGGTAGTGCAATAGTTCGACTAGGTTTAGCAATTATGAATTTTGTCTTTTGAATATTGAGTGATAGTTTATCGCAGGAGAATCAGTCTTTAAGTTAGCTGAGCTCATTAGACATTGTTTCAACTAGAACGGAGACTTCTGCGTGAGAATAGGTAGCACTAGTGTTATCGGCAAAAAGGATAATGTTCAGAATATTGGTAGTTTTTAATATGTCGTTGATATAAATCAAGAAAAGTATAGGACAAAGTATTGAGCCCTGGGGCACACCACAAGTGATTGGTTTAGATGTTGACAAAATGCCATTGAGCGATACACACCGAGATCTAGAGGAAAGATAACTTCGGAATCAGTCATTGATTGATCCCCTGAGACCATAATATTTCAGTTTATATAAGAAAATTTCGTGATTCACTGTGTCAAAACTTTCGATAAATCAAGGAATGTTGTTATGCTTCTTTGGCTTCTTTTGCTTGAATGAACTGGTCGTACAATGACAGTGCAGCTAAACAAGTCGAGTGGTTCGCGCGGAAACCAAATTGTTTTAAACAGACTATATCATTAGTCTCTAAAAGTGTAGTGATCTTATTGGCGACAAGTTTCTTCCGGATCTATCTAAAGCAGGGCAACACAGAAGTGGGTCTATAGTTCGTGACGGAATTGCTGTCTCCAGTTTTAAAAACTGGTGTGACTTTAACAATCTTTGAACTATCAGGAACAATTCCTGTTTCGAAAGACAAGTTCCTGATGGAAGATATCGGGGCAGCTATGTAAGAGGAAACCGGTTTGATTAGTGACATCTGAATTCCGCCAACTCCAGGCGCACCACTCATTAGTTCGCTAATCGTTTTGATAATTTCTTGTGGTGTGCATGGAGATAAGAGAAGTTCATTATGGAAATCGTCATCAAGATATTGCTAAAATCTTGCGGGGGTGTTTGGAATTTTGGCGGCTAAGTCCGAAGGTAACGTTACTGAAGTAGTCATTCATATGATTTGCAATATCTAAAGGATTTGTTGTATCATGGTCATGTATTTTGATATAGTTTGTGGCAATGTGCATGATTTGCGTTTATGTAATAACTCGTTTATCATTTTCCAAGTATTTCTTATATTGTCATTAAATTCGTTAAATTTTTCTCCGTAATATTTTTCTTAGCATTTCTCAGGGTGTGATTTAATTTATTACGATAGACTTTGTATTGACTCGTAGCATCAGGGTTCTTATTAGTTAAATGGAGTCTGCATGTAAAGTTTTCTCACGTATAGAGTTTAAGCGGCCTACTTCAGGCGCATTAATCTACCTAAAATTAATTTGCCATTTGAAGAACCAGTCAGTGTTGTTTCATTAGCGTGACAAATATTTGGACTATTATTATGCAAATTATATGGATGACAATTTATATTTTAACTATTTGATGAGTATAGATATGTCTGTGTGCACCTCAAGAGGATTTTGCTGAATTCATTATGTAAACTGATTTAGTGAGCAAAATCGACCTTATGATTTTAGACAGCGGGATCGCCCCAACCTGGTAAAGACATGTATACAGAACTTGAAATTTTTCGACTTTCTATATTGCTATAACTCATCACGCCTTTATTGGATAACTTATTTCATTGATAATATATGTGCTGGATGGGCCAGTCCCGCGCGAGACTCGAACCCGCGCCCTCAGAGTTTGGCATCAAATCGCCAGCAGTGATCGGCCACCTCAACTTCCACTAAAGAGGAATTTCTGAGACCATAGTCTAGATTACGTGCATCTACTACCCCTCTCAGTCTGATGGACTAAATAATGGCACAGCTGCTACAGCCGATATTATATATTAACTAATGTCATTAGGTAACATATATATCCAATTATTTTTAGTATTTGTGCTTTATCCAGAAAGTAACATCCTTTGGATATAGATGTTACCTACTTTCTAAATGGGTAAAATGTCATAATCCGTATAAGGCTTTCTTCAGTTCTATGTGTATACTTAAGGGATATCATTATTGTGGTGGCGGGTGTTTGGTGAGTGTCCGGTGGTTCATGTTGCTTCAATACATTTGCTGAGAACCAAGAGGAACTTGATAATGTGATGTCTATCACTGTAATATCACTTGTCTTTATATGTGTCTTGTGTGCTGTCCTCGGTGTTTTATAGGGTGGATGAAGGGTGGATGGTTCCATGTTGCTTCAATGATTACTTCTTTGAAACAGCAGGAACGCAACTTGGCTGGGTGGCGCTTAGTTGGTTCGTCGCGGTATGACTGAAATATTGTTGAAAGCGACGTTAAATCTTATTCTCTTAATCTTATTTATGTTTCTTTATTCATGAAGTTGCTCGAATTTCATATTAGTAATATTCAGAAGAAATTCAGTAACATCATATGCCAACAGCGTATAAGTATCTGAACAGGTACAAATCGTGCACCTCATTTGGCAGATAAGCCTATGGTTCTCTTCTCATATGAATATGAATACGCCTGTGTGCAGAAATTGTCGAAAGATAAATCTAATTCACCAAACGCTATATACATGTAGATCATCTTCTCACTTTCGATAATTCCTGTAAAAGAGACGCTATGAAGGATTTCTTCTTCGTTCATGATCACTGGCCTAGAAGGAAGCCACCTATTTGAACCGAAAACCGTTAGAAAAATGAAAAAGAAAAACTATAAGTTTATAGTTTTGATATAGTTGACTATCCATTAAGGTCGGTCCTCTCAATAATAGTTTGTTTTCCTGCCTCTACATTTCACATTCATATAATAATATTGATAATACAGTGTTCATATACGTCATATAAAACGACGAATTTCAAACATTCGAGTGCCAGTTTTGAGATGTTTGAAGGGTCTAAAACCCCCTGGGCGCCCTATTGTTTCAGACTGTGGGTCAAATTCTTACCACATTTCAGAATATATTGACTACTACTTGAAGCCTATCGCTAACCGATACAGTAGTTATTTGAAAAACACTGAAGATTTCCTGTCAAAATTATCCAGCATACAAGCTCCTCCATAACACCTTACTTGTCACCATGAATATTGAATCCGTGTATACTAATATTGACATTGATAAGCTGTAAACAAGCAGTAAAAGATGCTTTTTAAAAATTCCTAGATCCAAATCGCCCAGATGAAGAACTTTTGGAATATTTGAAAATTAGTCTAAAAGGTAATGACTTTGAATTCAATGGAGGGTTCTATCAACAAATTAGTGGTTTTGCAATGGGTAAAAGGTTCAGTTCAAATTTTGCCACTATCTATGTAGCTCATTGGGAAGAGCAGGATTTAAGAAAATCAGAAAACAGCCTCTCTTATACGTCAGATATTTAGGTGACATTTTTGTACTTTGGCACCATTCTAAGGAAGATTTCGGACCATTTTACGAAACTCTGAATAACCATGACTCAAATATCAATCTCGAAATAGTTATTCATTTATTTAATTAAATGCCTGAAACAGTATGTGGGCGAAACTAAGAATGAACTTCGATATCGTGCCAACAGACATATATCAGACATCAGATTAGACAATGAAGGCCCGGTCAATGAGGATTTTAATCTACCGGAACATTCATTTCAGGACCATTTTCAAATTATGCCAATAGAAAGAATTCCAACATTTCCAATACAAGAAGAAACTGACAATCACCGCTCACTTCGTGAATCCTTTTGGATCAAAACACTTCAAACACGGCAACCCTTTGGTATGAACATAGACCCAGGTAAAGTTGCTAACAAAGAGTTTATTCCCTTCTTTCTCCAATATAGCCGCAGGAATATAGAAGCGGCCCATATACTGAAGGAGGAATACGAAACCCTCCAAACAAAATTCCGCTCGCCATTTAATCTGAGACCTATCATAGCGTACTAAAAAAATCCGAGCTTACGCGATTTATTGGTAAGGAGTAAACTTCATCACATATCGTGATGTGACATGGCATAAGATAACATATAGCGGCCCTATTTGAACTCTATACGAAACTTGTCCCTAGGAACATTTTTAAGATAAGAGATTTATAAATCCTTGTGCCCGTGCCTTCCACTTTTGAAAAATGTAAATGCTCTCTCGTGTTATGATATATTATTATCCAGTAACCTTTCATGTATTCACTAAAGAATGATAATTTGCTTATTGTTTTTCCTGGTTTGTAATGGACAGTCTCCACTATAGTTCAAGTCAATCCCTGGACAATTCTGTATGGCCTCGATGGCAGCGGGCAGTGCTCCGACACCTGGCTGGCCGCTTGAGCTCCGGTTCGACATTCCGAGTGCTTCCCTATGCCTTTAACCCAGAATATTGTTCAATCGATAACTGGTATATTTTCAACCTGAGGTTGCCAGGGTTATCATACATTGTACATGTAAGCTTGTTGGTCCTTTCTTGGAATGGTGTGAATATTTTATCCATATTATCATATTTACACCAGTTATCGATAGTTGAAAACCCCACACCATGTTATAAACATAGGGGAGAGATCATGAGGACAACTCGAAGCTCACGGTGGCCCACGTGATGTGCACCACGGCAGCATTGTCCAAGGGAAGCTACCATTAACGGTAAGGTCTGTAATAATTGGATCATATAAAGTGTAACATATAATAACGGTGCTTCAGTATATATGACTAATATTAATCACTCACTCCATCGCTGTACGTATATACGGCATATAGATATAGACATAGTATAGACGCCATATCAGATATTCAATATTCAGTCATCGGACACAAAAAAAAACTCTGCTTCAATAATCGAAATAAGTTTTACATTCGACAATTAGCCCCGAGTAACAGGTATAACGAATGTGACTTGCATCGTATAGTTCTTTTGAAAGCAAATATTGTCGCCTTAATTATTCACACAGGCTCTACATAATGCTAGTTTAGTATAAACTAGCATTTAAACTAGGTTAGTTTAACTATGTAGTGTTTATATACACTGTAAGTAAACACAGCTTGGATGTACTCACACCATACTAGAAAATCTGTGTTGCTCTTTTCCTTGGTTGCAATTTGCCATGTATAACCTGATGATGGAGAAAGTTATCTCCGAAAGCTCGTAATAAAATCAACTAAGCAAAGTGTTCTTAGTTACGTTATTCCTTACCAGTTTGGTAATACCGCTACAAACTCGCATCTGCTCTAGAATAACAAACATGAAATGATATTTTTTGCAAGAGAGAAGCGGTGAACACTTCATTGATGAGAGTAAGACATGATGATGTTCTATTGATGAGAGTAAGACATGATGATGTTCTATTGATGAGAGTAAGACATGATGATGTTCTATTGATGAGAGTAAGACATGATGATGTTCTGTTGATGAGAGTAAGACATGATGATGTTCTATTGATGAGAGTAAGACATGATGATGTTCTATTTGTAACATCCTTATCACTGACAAGTATATGTATTCGTAAATCCAAACGAATTTCAAGTCGTTATATAGCATAATACATATATCCATTACTCGTTATATAGCATAATACATATATCCATACATATATCCATACATATATCCATACATATATCCATACATATATCCATACATACATATATCCATACATATATCCATACATATATCCATACATATATCCATACATATATCCATACATATATACATACATATATCCATACATATATCCATACATATATCCATACATATATCCATACATATATCCATCCATATATCCATACATACATATATCCATACATATATCCATACATATATCCATACATATATCCATACATACATCCATACATACATCCATACATACATATATCCATACATATATCCATACATATATCCATACATATATCCATACATATATCCATACATACATCCATACATACATCCATACATATATCCATACATATATCCATACATATATCCATACATATATCCATACATATATCCATACATATATCCATACATATATCCATACATATATCCATACATACATCCATACATACATCCATACATATATCCATACATACATCCATACATACATCCATACATATATCCATACATATATCCATACATATATCCATACATATATCCATACATATATCCATACATATATCCATACATACATCCATACATATATCCATACATATATCCATACATACATCCATACATATATCCATACATATATCCATACATACATCCATACATATATCCATACATATATCCATACATATATCCATACATACATCCATACATATATCCATACATATATCCATACATACATCCATACATATATCCATACATACATCCATACATACATCCATACATACATCCATACATACATCCATACATATATCCATACATACATCCATACATATATCCATACATATATCCATTACTCTTTGATTGTGACTGTTCATTTGAACAACATGGAGATGTAAACACATGGCGTTCAAACCATACATGCACATGTACCTACCTGATGAACCTTTTACCATCGCCTATAGTCCTGGTTGTATACCACAACAGTACTACGGTAAATGCACATATACCACACTACTATGTGAAACATGCTCTAGTTTACAGAAAGATAGAGAATTAAGGTTTAACGTCGCGTTGAGCAATATTTCAGCTATATAGCGACGATCAAACAAAATTCTAAGTATTCCAACAAAAACAAGTCAACAACCGAGCAATCCAGCAGTAATCAACACAGCACACCAAAAACATCTACATAAATCAAAACCGATTTCTCTCTAATAACTTAAAATATAATCTTCTTTCACCCGACTGAAAAGATCTTCTAAAGTAGCTGCTTGATGAAAAGAATCTCTTACAATCTTAAAATCTTGTTTCCTTGTGAGATCTTCGTGGCATGGAATACATCTTGAGGCTGATTCCTTTTCTAGTAAATGTTCGTGAGTTAATCGGGTATGGCCGATTCTACATCGCCTGATCATGGCTTGATCGAAACGTTCCTGGCTGCTCAAATGAGTATGTCCTACAGTTTTTTGAAACTCATGAAGTTTGTTATTATCAACAGCATCCCATAAAGATTGTGGCTCTACTTTATATCAGATATACCACAGTGGTAGTCTGTGTTCATTCAGTTTTAACCCTACCTGGCCTGTGGTGGGGGGGGGAGGCGCATTTTCGCGCTATGTCCGGAACGACAAAAAATGGAGAGCTGAAATTCCGTGACTTTATGGTTTATCATATTGGGGTCATTTTCAGCCTATTTGCATAACCCCCCGAGCAGAGGATCATGGAAAAATTCAAGATGGCGCCCAATGAGGGTATCAGAAAAGGGTTTTTTCGTCATATTTCTTCAAAATTTCTGCTTTTCTGCGATGAAAAGTGGGCAAAAACTATTTTATTTCACATCACATTAATATTTACTAAATTATTATGCAGTTTTTTTCTGGAGAAATTGCATAAATAAAAAATTCGAAAAATCGACCAAAAAATGCCGTTTTTGAAAATGACGTCAGTGTGATGTCATCAAGGCGGTCATCTTGGATTTTTTCACATTTTCTGGTAGAGCTTGACACAAGGGTATGTTCTTGTGAGTTTCAGCCCCCTGTGTCAAGGGATAAGAAAACTAATTAAGGGGGGATTTCGCCCTCCCCCCCGCCGGGGGGTCCCCAAAAACTCCAGGCCATAGGGTTAAATATTACCATTTTAGTTTTAGGTTACTTTAATATTAAATATTCTACTACCCTATATGACAGGGATAGTACACTTTTCAGCAGAAGTACTGAGATCTGTGCTATGATCTAGTAGATCTCCCCCCCCCCTTCTCTTTTTACCATTTGATAAATCATACGTTACTCTAGATTACAGTGTTTTATTATAATATTCAACAGCAGTATATGGTATAAACGCTGCTGTACTATGATCAATCCTATTTTTCTGTAGTGTTTTGTATATATTTTACTACAGTATACCACAGAGTTTCTATAGGAAACACAGTGGTACTATGCTACACCGCTGTTTACCATAATATTACCATAGTAAAACTTGTTTATAATGACCCTTTCCTTGAAAATAAGAAATAAAAAGGGCCTTCGGCCATGGGAAACTAGATGTTTGATAGCCGAATATTCGCCTGTTTGTTCGTTTGAGAAAATCTCTGAAAAATTTTCCGGCTTCAGGTGACGTTAAGATTGAAATATTTTCCACCTATCTACAGTTGAAGCACATTACCTCTTATAAAGTTTTGTTCGCTCACAGTACAGAATGGCTGAAGCAGCTAACGTGAATAGGAACCATTACCATTGCCTTGATGCAAAGTCGTAAATCGCCTGCATTCGATATTTCATGCATCTCATTAGGCGTTAAAGCGAAATAATTTATGACACATTAGGCACGGAAACGTGCAGTTTGGAGCCGAAGTTCCTCGCGAGCAGACAGACGATTGTTTAAAATCTTCAATATGAATCTACGGGTTAGTTATGTGTACAGTTTTTCAACTCGAGTGCCTTTTTGTGACAAAAAAGGAGCTAACGCGTGCCATAATACTAGGGACATACGTATGTCTTCACACAGATAGCCATCGGCTAAACCTCATTTACATATGAAGCTCGCGAGCGCGTGCCTCCAGGGATAACGTGACAACCTGTTGCGGGTCACGCGACACCCTTGGCAACCGACACGTGACCTATACATAGCAATACTGAAGGCTCTTATCGTATCGTCTCGCTTCGTCAATTTCTTCCACTGTTGATTTGTTTGAAGAAATAAAAAGTCTCTCTGCGAAAAAAGGCAAACGTTGAAATGTGTAAAAAGTAAAGGTTTGAGGAAAACCATATTCCGGGTTCTTTTTGTTGGTTATCATGCTTTAAAGGAAGGCTTTCATGGGCCTTACAATATCATTCTATTAAATCGTCACTGACCTGTGTTCCTTTCGAATCGTGGGAAAGCGCGTTCAATCATCCCGGCCCTACTCAGAGCATATAATCAATTCTAAAGAAACCCGGGTGTATAGCGATTGAAATACGACACCAGAAATTGACAGTCGTTTTTTATATTTTCATAAATTGAGTTTTAGCGTGCTTCTTGTCTATCATTGCATTAACAGTTCATCATTTCATCAAAGTGGTGGGATCTACCTTATCTGTTGGGTATCAAGTACCGGCTGGTTAACGCACGCGACCAGTCCAATTAACTGCACGAATAAACGAAAGTAACCAAAAAATTTAATTAGTTCTATTAAATTCGTAAGGTATCTGATAAACTGAGAATTTTGTAGAAGTCAGATTACTATAGCCTCATTCCAATAATTCATTCTACACACAATTTATAATTTCGTAAGGTAATCTTATTTTTAATATACTATTCAAAATAATCTTTTGATATTTATCCTGGTCAGCAAGTATAATTTAAAGGCATTGGGTATTGATTGGTTGATTTCTTCTTATACCGTTTATTGCCTATGTCTTGAAGACAACGGCTGATGACAATCTGGTTTAAACCAGATCCCCATCTTACTTGTTGCTCATCAGCGACATGTCAAATTGGGAGCGTTTCTCTTATTATACGTGTGAATTGAATCACATTTCGGCCCATGATTAGTGTCACCGCGGAGCGACTGTGAGATAAGTGATACCCATCTATTCTCACCAACCTCAGTAAACTGAAATATAATATCACGGAATATTCCTAATTTACCATCTTGGTTTACCTAGATTGCTATTCTCACATAACAGTGGCCAGAAGCAATGCGATACATCTATATGATACAAAAGTTGTATCACATCAGTTATATTTAATCAAGTATCAATCGTAGTTTATTTTGTTTCTACATTTTTTGCTAAGATATTGTGATGTGAGAAATAAAGTATCACACTCGTGGTCATTTATCTGATTTTTTTTATCAAACTCGTTTGATAAAACCCATGAAACTCACTAAAGCTCGTTTCATATGGGTTTTATCAATCTCGTGTGATAAAAGTCAGATAAAGCGAGTTTCATATGAGTTTTATCAAAATAATGCGATAAAAATCAAATAAATGACCACTCGTAATGATATTCTATGTCTCAGGACTCGTATACCTGTATCACAATACTTTGAATTCGCAACGATTTCTTTCAGTTTAGAGACAGCATTTCTCATGATATTTGGTTGTTATTTACTTTGACCAAACTTGGTGGTGGTGATTTCCAGGATACACAATTTGTAATCCGCGTGTATATCCGGCGTATCGCATCTGGTGGTTTCCGGGGAATTCATGCTCAGAATCTCCGAGAGTAATTCGGCATGCTTCGTAGATTTCCGCTCGGAAGTTCAGAATGGACTAAAGGTTAAAGCCAATAGGAACTGGCGTTCACTAACGCTTTATATTTAACGCTTAATATGCTTCATATTTATATAGATATACCAATGCTTAGTAAGAATATATAGGGCTATCTCTCTTCCCCCGTTTGGTCAAATTTATATACCGTATACTTAATTCATAGGAATTGGGATGTATAATAACATCGAAATCACAATTAGGCTAACACACTTTGGAAGATGAAAAGCTCCCTGTTGAAATAAAATATATTATAGTTCCAAAATGTGGACTACCACAGAGGTTACTAGAGGTTACGCCTGGATTAAGCAGCGATATTTCACCGAAACCAACTCTAAGCATGTTGTAAACAATAACAGTAAACGAACCCATGATTAGGCCACGAAAACGTAATGTTGTCTGACTTTGCCGTAAATTGACTTACATAATATAGTTTGTGAGTAACAAGGACGTTTTTTTCGCGCAGACGGTATACCTTATTCGAGACATGTTATACCCGTCCTAACATATATGTCTGTTGTCATTATATGTCCCACATGGTCAACATTTTTCTTCATAAACGGTCAAGTTATATTCATATTATGACCAGTAGAAAAATGAAAAACACTATGTAAATACCGAATCAGCGCACATAGATTAGAGATAGAACGTGGTCGTTATGGGGATATAGAGAGGCAGGAACGAAGCAGTGCAGTCAACAGGTCGTTGAAGATGAATATCATTTCATTTTTAATTGTCCGGAATACCATAAACAGCGGACACCGTTCGCTTCTTTATTGAATAAAATTTGTCCGTATTTCGATAGTTTGAGTTAGTGTTCTGAAATAGGAATGTTAAGGGGGAACAACTCTAAAAGAGCCTGTTGATCCACACGGTCAGGTATGCTTGATCATGTGTGAAACCCTAAGATGACAGATAGTGACCGTTTTACCGGTACCATAAACACAATCACTGAACAGGGGCTCGTTACCGTTGTTAATTCGTTGATTATAGATGGGGTCGAGGTAGGGAATATACGGATTATTCCCTACCTCGATCCCCCCTATAATCAACCTAATTAACAACGATAACGAGCCCCTGTGAATCACTGTATTGATGTTCGTATGCTTATAGTGTTGACTGTTACCGGTTTACAAAGGCTGCGTATCTTGGGTCAGTACATTTTATCTTATCTTATAGCCATTTTAGCCCTTCGGCGATAATCAAATATTGGTTAGCATCATTATTTAGTGTCCTTTGAATAAAATCGCAACTTTCTATCAATTTCTCATATATTAGGTTGATATTTTCAGAAAGTTTGGCACAACAGCATCTATAGCATACGAACATTATATGTACTAATGCCATTTATAAAGTATAGGCAACATTTATATCCAATTATTTTTATGATGACACTTTCTTGCAATGGGTAGCTAGCCTAAATAGCAAATTGAACAACATATATTGTGGAAGATCTGTAAAAGATAAGCGGCTTGGATGCTTCTTTACAAATGGTTTCAATCATTTTCAGACATGTTCAAGGGTATTGTATGATCGTGGGCAGGTACACAGCAATCTGGGGTAACTTTAATAGGGTTGTCTATCAGGACGTCTCCCTGAGTGGCGTTCGTGAGTAGAGGTAATTCATCACCCTGAAGAATATGTCGATAGACTGTGTTACATTTAATACATTCAGAAATTCAAATATTTAAAAAAGATGGCCTTTGATTTCCTGCGGCGCTCTCTTGTTTATCCTATACCACCCGGTACGACGGCACGCGGCTCTTGAGTGTTTGGCCTGGTTTTATGTCAAGGGGCTGCCTCAAGTTTCATGCTATCTTTTGTGGTACCCGCACATTTGAGACTACTTCGTGTACGTTCGTCGAAAACCCATCTCTTAACGTACAGACCGTATAGACCACTTGCAATCCGTATAAAGACGCAGCATCAACCCGTGTTTATTTTCAAGTGGTTCAAGAATCGGATCGTTTTCACATTGTTACCAGCGACTTGCGACGTGTGAAATATTACACTTAGTAAAATAACTCTATTAATGTATTCTTTAGAAAATTTAGACTGAAAAAAACAAAAGTCCACTTAAAATATCACATTAAATGATAATGCTTTTGATAATTTTTTTTGTGAACTACAGGTGTAACAATAATGGTTGTCCACCAGTACAAGTTGTCCACCAGTACAAGTTGTCCACCAGTACAAGTTAGTACAAGTTGTCCACCAGTACAAGTTGTCCACCAGTACAAGTTGTCCACCAGTACAAGTTAGTACAAGTTGTCCACCAGTACAAGTTGTCCACCAGTACAAGTTAGTACAAGTTGTCCACCAGTACAAGTTGTCCACCAGTACAAGTTGTCCACAGGACGATTAGAGGGTAAAACTTTCCAATATATATTATATATTGATCGATGTTTACAAGAGAATTTACTCGGGATGGCCGCCCTGAATGACGTCACAGTGACGTTTTAGATCTACATTTTAGACAATTTTTCATTGTAGTTAATTTCTCCGTTATTTCTGCCGGAAACTAATACATATGATAGATAATCGTTCCTTTAGTCGAAAAAAGAATTATAGAAGGAATAAACAACATTAACCCTACCTGGCCTGGGCTTTTTGGGACCTGTTGTGGCCTGGGTAGGGGGGGGGGGCAAAATGGCTCCCCCTCCTCCTAATTATGTTTCTTACCCCTTGAGCCAGGGGGCTGAAACTTACAACACTATATCCTTGGGTCAAGCTCTACCAGAAAATGTAAAAAATCCAGGATGGACGCTTTGATGACGTCACAGTGACGTCATTGATGACGTCACAGTGACGTCATTGATGACGTCACAGTGACGTCATTTTCAAAAACGGCTTTTTTGGGGGTCGATTTTTCGGTCACATTTTCCGAATTCTTTATTTATGCAATTTCTCCGCAAAAACTGCCTGATAAATTAGTAAATATTAATTTAATGTGAAATAAAATAGTTTTTGCCCGCTTTTCATAGCGGAAAAGCAGAAATTTTGAAGAAATATGACAAAAACATCACTTTTCCGGGACCCCACGTGGCCACCATCTTCAATTGTCCCATGATCCTCTGCTCGGGGGGTTACGCAAATAGGCTCAAAATGACACCAATATGATAAACTATAAAGTCACGGAGTTTCAGCTCTCCATTTGTTGTCGTTCTGGAGATTCAGCAGAAATTTTGGTAGGGGGGCCCTTCCCCCCAGGCCAGGTCGGGTTAAGCACGACTTTCCCAGGACCCTCATGACCGTGATTTAGAATTTACCCATGATCCACGGTACCTGTATATGATTACGTCATTGAATTTAAAATTAATCAAATCTGACAGGATGAAGTTAAGAAGTGCCACCTCATAATTTGTCTTTGTATTGAGATAGGTTAGACAATTTTTAATATTAAAAATATTAAATGCACCCCTCGGGTGGGGAGACGTACTATTCCTTTTCACACCCGGGAAGCCCAAGAATGCCTCAGTTAGTCGCCTCTTACGACAAGCTGTCAGAGGAGCCGAGGCCTATTCTTACCATGACCTGCGGCGTGCACAACGACATCCCAGGTCAATCCCCGGAAGCCCCATGGGGCTAGTTTGTAAACATGACCCAATAGATCATTTGGATTTCGTTTTGGCAGGGGGATTGGGGCTATGGATAGAAGTGGGAAAAATATATTTTATCTCACATCAGGTAATTATTCACCAAGTTATCATACAGTGTTTGCGAAGAAAAAAAACACAAAATAAAACGAGAGTTCCTGCAGGATCTTGGCGCCCACCATTGTCCGATAATTGTAAACTAATGATAAGAGGATCTTTTTGTCCATTGTTACTAAGAACAAACCATTGATTTGTAATTTTGTTGGCAGAATTTCGAATTTGAGCGAAGAAGATCGAAAAGTTTCAGAAGTTGCAAGATTTCAAAAATTCATTGACTTGAGAACGATACTAGTACCTGTATCGAAACGTCGTCCTGAAAAACTAGAAGTTGTTATCCATAAGCAATTTGTTTATTTATTTCAAAAATTGTACTTAATGTCGGTTGTTATCCATGTAGTACAAGTGAAATGAAAAAAAATTAGTCTGAAAGTGAATGTCCGGAGGATCCTTCGTCTTCGTTTTGTAGTTTTTTTTTTTTTTTTTTGCACGTACTGGAAGCGAAGACAAATCTCTTTGACACTTTGGCATGAGCTATGAAACATACCTAACATTTTATAATTAGGAACGAATGCTAATTCTGTTCTGTTTACTGAGCTAGTTTGAGATATCTCTTTTCACGCTCGAAAATAGTAAGATGGTACACAACTTAATACTGAAAGGACCCGATCCGCGCAGTTATGTTGAAACTTTGAAAGTGTCTGAATCCTGATTATCTCCCTTTGATCGAAACACGCACTAGTCTACAGCAATACGGTATTCTCGAGTTGTGACTTTGCGTCACCAGAGTGACGACCCGTCGGCAGACGAAACGGTGGGGCAGTTCACTTGCAATGACAGCGAGGACAAGGGGTTTCTCGGGACTCGGGATTGGTCACAATTTTACAGTTGGGATTTGGGAAAGAAACAAAAAACTTTTGGGAATTTATGTTTTTTGCCTGTTGTGACGTCGGGAACACTGTTCTGGACGTCGGGATGTCTGTTGCAATTTTACCGAAACTTCTGAAAACTAGTTACCCTCTCTGTAGAAACTTCTGAAAACTAGTTACCTTTCATGTAATGTAATTAAAAGAGCTTTTGAATATAATATAAGTTAAAATTATCATGACTAAAAAGTAATTCTTAAGGGGGTCTTAAGGCATATTGCCAACTACTGTATAATATGTATGTCCAGTCATAGAAAAAAATTATCTTAACATGATCATCTGGTGGCTATTGAAGATTCGAATTGGGCCTAAACAGCGACGAGTGTACAATTAGGACGCAAGGGGTTATAACATCCGTACAGAATGTAAGGAAGACCCATTCATTAGTTATGGAGATTTAGAGATACCCGATAGCAAGGGTTCGAAGGGAAATTGTTATTAGGAAATTGAAGATTGCCGCCTGGAGGGCATGTTGAATTTTCAAATCGGAACAAAAAAGACATGTTGCACAACTATACTACAAGGAGGACCTGTACCAAATGTGAGAATAAGGATTCATACGGAAATCCAGGATGGCGTGAGAATTCACGATAACAAAGTTCCATTGGGAAATCCAAGATGGCCGCCTGGCGACCATATTGGATTTTTGAATCGGACCAAAAACGGTTCTCGCACAACTACTTCCCATGTTTACCAAATTTGAGAAAGATCCATGAAGCAGTTCCTGAGAATTCACAATAACAATGTTTCAAGGGAAAATTCAAGATGGCCGCCTGGCGGCCATTTTGGATTTTGGAATCGGACCAAAAAAGGTATTTTGCACAACTAGACCTCAAGGGGAACCCGTGTACCAAATTGGACAAAGATCCATGCAGTAGTTTCTGAGAATTCACGATAACAAAATTTCATGGGGAAATTCAAAATGGCCACCTGGCAGCCATATTGGATTTTCCAATCGGACCAGAAAAGGTATATTGCACAACTAGACCCCAAGTGGAACCTGTGTACCAAAAGTGAGAAAGATCCATCCAGTAGTTCCTGAGAAATCACGATAACAAGAATTGTTTACGGACGGACGACCGGCGGACCACGGACGAAAGGCGATTTGAACAGCCCATCATCTGGTGATGGTGGGCTAAAAATACAGGTCCGAAAATTTGTCGAGAAAATGTCTTCTGGGAAAACGGCGTCACTGTGATGCCATCAATGCGGCAATCTTGAATTGTTAATCCCTGGTAGAGCTTGACACAAGGGTACATTCGCAACTTCTCGGGGATCTCCGGTGGCAGATAGTAAAATCGGTCCCCGTCGTAGATTTCCGTTCGGGACTACCGAATGACAAGTGGTAAGTTTCACCCCACCTCCCATGCTTACACACCAAATCGCCTTGACCAGATTGGGTTAATGAGTGTCTGATGAATTTGATACTTATAATTAATAAATTGTACTTTGTGAACGATTGGGAGCGAGTACTGTACTGAGGATATCTTATATCTTAACATTTGCGTACACTTCGCCATCCATAAGATGGCTTGCGAATCGTGTGTCTCCATTATCGCGGAGCGATATCCAGTACTTTACCGGATTCTGTTCGGCCTTCATCCGGCGGAGAACAGACCCGAGAAATCTGATAAATTACAGGTTTTCATACCACTTCTGAAACAGATATTGCCTGGGCTTACAAAATATATAGGTATGTATAACTTTCGTATCATCCAAGAGGTGTGGTGGATCTGAAATTTTGAACAAGTAGTTCATCACATGACTCGAAAATGGCGAGTTACGTTGGGGTTACGTCGGTAGACTTTAGCTGATTGGCTGACGAAGTTACGCGGTATTGATTTATGGAAATTCCTCCTGCAGTCACCGAAAGTAGGCTGAACATGGATACACACGATCCCAGGGTCAGTCTTACCGCGTATAGATGACCGAGATGGTTACAGGTTGATATCTTAAAACGATAATTATTTTTTAAACTTATTTTCTAATGTAGCATCGAAATTTCGTGTGCATATCCACGGCAAGTTTTGCTTGCAAAGGGAGAAAACTTTTGTTAGGAAAATGGCATCGAAAAAGATCCGACACAATATCATGGGTTGTTCTCGTCGTTCTCACGCACTACACTTCGCGGATATAATATAATAGTTTGAATAAGGTAGTGACGGCGATGCGGCGTAAAGTCCTGATGAAACATTCACAGAACTTTGTTTCAAAAAAGTCCACTGGCACTGACAGAGGAATCCCTCAAATATCCCTTTCGAGATATTCTAGGGGAAAATCCTCTGACAAAATCTGTTTACTTTTAGATAAATTTTATTAATACATTATCCATTTTTGAATGAATTTATTATTAAATTAAAAAAACATAATAGCAATAATACAGAGTTTACATGTACATGTATAGTGTACATATATCAAAGAGATAGATCGAACAGATCTCGACAGACATAAGAATGCCTAAAGTTAACGATTATGGTAGCCTATATATTTAAGGACGGTGACATTAAATTCAATTAAGACATAACACACTATACACATTACAGTGCTTTACAGAGGAAGACATTGCCGCACTGCAAAAAAAAAGTTATTCAAATAGATATATTTACATAAGAAGCCATGAGAAGTAAAGTTGATATACAAAGTTGTTACAAAGATTAGCATATTAGCATATGAATAACAAAGTTGACATAAAAATGTTAGATAAAATGAACAAAAAAACACAAGAAAGAATACATAAATATACCCATAAAAAGAGCATGTCATCACAAAAATTGTCTCGAAAACATGCAAAAGAAAGAAACAAAGTAGCCAAAATTAGCCATGAGATGACAAATTTGTAATAAACTAGCACATGCATATTCGACATTGACAACATTATAAATAATTAAAGATAAACGTTGAAACAAAGAAAAAAAGTGAACCAAATAAAATTATACGCCCGAACAGGCCAGGCCGAAAAAGCTAGAAGTAAGATATATGCAATTTAACAATTTGTCGCTGTTTGAGGTGAAGTTCTTTCGATTCTTGAGAAAACGGGCTTATAAAACTAAAACCTCCGCCATCAACATAATTAACCAATTAACAACGGTAACCAGCATTGGTGATGCGGTAGTAATGCCGGCGGCAATGGTAGCGCCGGTATAATTAATGTATCTCGAATAGCTTAGAAGGCGATTTTTCGACGTAGCCACGCATTTCGCGTACGGAAAAGAGACCGTTTTATGACGAATAATCAGATACTTCCAAACAGTTTCACCTGCATTCATCGCCCCATAAAACATTATATCACAAGCAGGAATTGTACTGAATATTTCTCGAATAGCTCGAACGAAATTTGTAATCAAATGTTGTTTGGACTTCTTATTGCGTGGATTTTTAATCCGACCTGAGTTATGGCTGATTATATGGTGCTGTTACCTTAATACCCTACCAAGGTGGGAATATCTCACTTAATATCATTAATGATCCACGCTATGGACCATAACATATATCATTCTGCGAAAATAAGTCACTTGTAACTCCACAAACGCGTGGAATAAATACAGCAAGTCGTCGGCACACGAGTCGTACGTGTATCAACAAACAATAGGTTGAAGTGAGATGTATAGCCTTTTCTTGTCGGACAATGTATTTGAATTTTGGAGCGATAGGAAAACATCGTGAGATTTTTCAAAATTAAAGTGTTACCGAAGCCTAACTTGCTTTCTTCCGGCAACAGGTTTCAATGCGCTCCCTCGCGTAGACGAGTTCCGCGCGAGCGCTCTTCTGTGCAGGCACGTGACCGGCGCGCGCTGTGCGTGCCATTTCGCCAACCAATGGGATGAGGCGATTAGAGTCCCACTCAAAAGATATGGGTAAAACTGGCGATATCGATATTCTCTAAACACGTTATTTGCTGATTTACGGGGAAACATTCCTGTTTTGATAAGGATCGTCTATCAAAGTGAGATCCCCTTATGGCGGCCTTCTTTATGTCGTTTATTCGCGGAGAGCCGATATTTCCGTGAGAGCATTGTCCAGGGGATATTGGGAGATTTACACGTGTTGCGGTATAATGACATTTCTGCCGTTTCACATCATTAGATCGCTATCAGACATGGGATTGACAATAAAGTCAGCTTTGGGACAAACGTCGCGTTTCCCCAGACAGACGTAGTCTCCAACGGATCACCGTTCAAACTAAACAATCCGCATCCGCTCTGGCTAATTACCCAGTTTCATCCGCCAATCCAAGCGATTTTTTGCTTTCAGTGTGTTACTTCAACTCACTTCAGCAAGGACATCCCAATTAACCATCCCGCCTTGTTGAGAGAAATAAGACAGCTTCATTTTGATCAAATATTGTTTCAAACGTAGTAAATTAAAATCAATTACTGTACACGATGATGCCGAATAAATATGCTATTTTAGCTGAAATCAATTCTTCTTCTTCGGGAAAAAATTCGATCACCGCAAATGTATTTATCCCAGCCAACAATGTTCCATGATCACATAATTTAGAAAGGGAAGTTGTTGAAATGATACAAAAAATGGAACCTGTATGTAGTGTCTCCTCTGTATGCGAGCGACAATGGGCCGAACAATGCATTTACGATTTTAATTCACCACCCATAAATACAGCAACAACATTTATGCCTTTTCAAACCTGATCATCTGTACCAATATCAGTAAACTCAGATATAATATCACGGAATATTATATCGGACTTCAGCGCTATATAAATCCCGTGCGAATTTCAAACTACATTTATTAGCCAATCAGGTGGCTAGCTTGGTGAAACAATTTCGAAATCACGCCCACAGTAATTACACACGACCGCACGTGGACCAATACAGTAAACATTATCGAGAAACAGTATTCCAGACAGTATTCAGTTATTGCATGGATATTTATATAGATATGCTATATTGCCTTTTTTGTATTCCTCATCAAGCGTCGATGCTCATTATATAAATGTTTTTTGTTTTTTTTTGGGGGGGGGGATACAACATGTCTCTTGGGGTTTTATTCCCGCCAAATTATGTATAATCGGCAAAATGTAAGAATATTTATTTCTGACTCTTTTATTTTGAATGCCATTGATGTACATGTGCGATGTTTCAATATTGGTGAATAAATTCAATTCAATTCAAATTCAAATTGAACATCAAGGCCGAAAATTCTGGCTGTGTTAGGCGGTAGAAAATATCAAGAGATCGTGCCCTTCGTGTTAATATCCATGAACTAAACGCCAATCATTGTCAAAGTGAAAGGCAGAAGTTGTCGTGATTGGCTTATTATGGGATCTCGTAGAATATCGGCGAACATTTCGCACGAAGTTTTCATAGCGTTACGTCTAGATGGTAGTTCCTGAGTTACCATCTTGGTTTACCTAGATTGCAGGGTGCGTGAGTGAGTGAATATGATTTAACGTCGCTTTCAACTATATCTCAATCATATCACGACGTTGGGTCCTATTCCTTGTCACACCCGGGACCCCCACGGGTGCCTCAGTTTGTCGCCTCTTACGACAAGCTCCTTGAGGAGCTGGGGCCTATTCTTACCATGACCTGCGATGTGTACCTAGATTGCATCTGTGCCTGTCGGTGAACCCTGCTGTGGCCGTGAAATGTGCTAATGTATACCAGAAAACTGGTTAGTTTTGATGGTGAATAGCTGTTGATTTTTTTTTGTGCAAAAATCTTCTGGTCCAAGGTGAAAGCAAGCACCATTTTGTTTCTGTAAACATATGAAGCCAGTTCAGAACCAAAACTTGTTTGGGCAATGACTAAGTATTGACATGACCAATATCGGTTGTGAAAGGCAGCTATATGATTCTATACTCGAGTGTAAACGGATATGACCGAGTGATCGTACACACGATCCAAGAAACTGGACGGCCCGAAAATTTGTAAAAAATTGTGTTCATACCATTTAATGAAAACTGGACAAGGAAAACTTGATCGTGTGTACTAGGCTTTATCCCAATACCTTACATCGTAAAATTGATGTCACGTTACAGACACGACCTATTCACAACATACGGTCTCATTTGCTTTGTTAAGCCAACTATTTCCACCCCGGTGAAAACTATTTCCACCCCGGTGAAAACTATTTCCACCCAGGTGAAAACAATTTCCACCCAGGTGAAACCTCTTTCCACCCAGGTGAAAACTCTTCCCACCCAGGTGAAAAATTTCCACCCATGTGATAATATTTCCACTCAGGTGACAATTCCCCAAACATATTCACAACATACGGTCTCATTTGATTGGTGAGCCAACTATTTCCACCCCGGTGAAAACTATTTCCACTCAGGAGAAAACTATTTTCACCGAGGTGAAAACAATTCCCACCCATGTGAAACCTATTTCCACCCAGGTGAAAATATTTCCACCCAGGTGATATTTCCACTCATCTGACAATTCCCCCAAAAATTAAATTAATTTGGAAGATAATGGTATATCCTGTATGAGCCACCGTACAATACCGTCATATTGTTGGATTTCAAGAACGTCCCTCAGATCAACGCACAGAAAGTGTTCCGTAGTGGGTCCGTGAGTGAGTCAGATATAAGCTGTTCACAGAAGTGTGTATCGCGTATTCAAGCAGTTAATCTCAACGGTTCATCATTCGTCGACCAATATATTAGTCTCGGAGTTACCTCTATATGCATAGTCCTATATATGCGCTGCAGCTTATCGATATGAAAGCTGTTTTTCAATTTTAATATACAGTTAAACGAATTTGAACGTTTTACCCGCAGGGGGTCGTGCCGTATGCTGCATGATTCACTTTCCCAGATCTATCTACTGCCTGCGATGGAGTTTTCATTCGCTCATGCCAGTTTTATGTTACACTGATATAAATACTGATAAATGTCTCGGCACATTTATCAGCCTTTGTTAGACGACAAATGGAGGATACCTAGGTAATAGTGCTATGGATATTTCTCATTTGATAACACAATAGGTTCCATGTGTTGCACGTGTGTCCTCCATACAGCCCCACACCAGTTGTATTGTTACTTTTAAAAACGAACGACATTGCTATCTTTTATCATCAATTCGCTATCCACTTTTATTTATTTCAATTTCAATTTCATCGAATCCGTATCAATACGGCGGTCTTCAAAATCAGTAACACATATACGCACGTATAGGTCGGTACGGTTATACTTACTCTAGCTTCTTCTCGAGCTATAATGTACATGGATGTATATGTCATACAGCAGATTTAATATTGCAGTTGCATTAATTAGAGATTCGGGATCATAATTTCATTAAATATAATTATCCATCAGTTTCTGCAAGTGACATCTTACGTGGAATCTTACGTAAATTACGAAGAGGTGACCAATTCGGCGGCTCCTTGGAAAGGTTACCAAGATACCGGTATGGATTTGACTACACATAGTGACTATCACCATCATGGCCATGTGACATTGTTTACGCACGAAACGGGCTCAACGGAAGTGCGTCCACCAAACGGAACGGAACATTCCGCTATTGTAAGTCAACAGCAGGCTTGGCTAAGCCACCGTGTGGCGACAATGGCTCACAAAAAAACGACGGTGAAACGGAAACGTCTCATGGATTCCCGACAGAGAATGGCGGCTAATATCAGAGAAAGACGCCGAATGGTTGAGATCAGACGAGCCTTCGATGCCCTGGCGTGTCGACTTCCGGTCTCCAATGCGTCCCGCAGAAAGAAACTGTCACGGATGGAGATTTTACACCTATCCACTGTCTACATTGCAATGATGACCCGGATGTTAATCGAAGATGATAATGCGCCAAATGACGACGGACAGTGTTGAAATGACCTTGACATATTGTTCAACAATAGACAAACTTTTCAAGAATGGGTGGAGAGAGCCGATTTGGGAGCTTACAAATATTGTCTGCTGGTATTCTTCACGTCTCGAACACATGGACTCCATAATTTACGTTTGTGTTACGTCCCTGGAAGTTGAACAAACTTACCTGAGTTTGAGTTTGTAACGGAAAAGTTCTTTCAAGAACAGTGTCAATTTCATTTGATTCATATTAGACATCGTGGTAGTGATTTCCAAGTAAAACAATTTGTGGATCCACGGGACAACCTGTAACCATCTGGGTCATCTGTACGCGGTAAGACTGACCCTGGGATCGTGTGTATCCATTTTCATCCTACTTTCGGCAACTGCATGCGGGAATTTCCAGAAATCAATACCACGTGACTTCGTCAGCCAATCAGCTAAAATCTACCGACGTAACCCAAACGTAACCCGCCATTTTCGAGTCATGTGATGTCCTACTTGTTAAAAATTACAGACCTACCACACCTCTTGGATGATACGAAAGTTATTCATACCTATATATTTTGTAAGCCCAGGCAATATCTGTTTCTGGAGTGGTATGAAAACCTGTAATTGATCAGATTTCTCGAGTCAGTTCTCCGCCGGATGAAGGCCGAACAGAATACGGTAAAGTACCGGATATCGCTCCGCGATAATGGAGACACAAGATTCGCGAGCCATCTTATGGATGGCGAAGTGTACGCAAATGTCCACGGGATTATATCGGCTTCATCTGGCGATTTATAGGAAATTTCTGATATATGAATCGAATCTTCTAGTATATAATGAGTTCCATTCATCGAATATATAATCAGTTCCAATCTCGAAGTGTATACTCGGTTTAATTGGAGTGTATAATAGATTTCATCTTGGAAGTTCCGTAGGAGCCGAGGAAATCTGCCTCACAATATGACGAACATGTTC
>JAVTVY010047136.1:0-23406 GCA_036873755.1 Hanleya hanleyi | reverse complement strand
TCTGATGGTTAATCCTCATGGATTAGCTTGTCTCTGATGGTTCATGGATTAGCTTGTCTCTGATGGTTAATCCTCATGGATTAGCTGGTCTCTGATGGTTCATGGATTAGCTTGTCTCTGATGTTTCATGTATTACCTTGTATCTGATGGTTAATTTTCATGTATTATCTTATCTCCGATTGTTTATGGATTATCTTGTCTCTGATGGTTAATCTTCATGGATTAGCTTGTCTCTGATGGTTCATGGATTAGCTTGGCCCTGATGGTTAATCCTCATGGATTAGCTTGTCTCTGATGGTTCATGGATTATCTTGTCTCTGATGGTTCATGGATTAGCTTGTATCTGATGGTTAATCTTCATGGGTTAGCTTGTCTCTGATGGTTGCTCGATTAGCTTGTATCTGATGGTTAATCTTCATGGATAAGCTTGTATCTGATGGTTAATCTTCATGGATTGGCTTGCGTCTGGTGGTTCATGGATTATCTTGTCTCTGATGGTTAATCTTCATGGATTATCTTGTCTGATGGTTCATGGATTAGCTTGTCTCTGGTGGTTCATGGATTAGCTGGTCTCCGCTGGTTAATCTTCATGGATTAGCTTGTCTCTGATGGTTCACGGATTAGCTTGTCTCTGATGGTTCACGGATTAGCTGGTCTCTGATGGTTCACGGATTAGCTGGTCTCTGATGGTTCATGGATTATCTTGTCTCTGATGGTTCACGGATTAGCTTGTCTCTGATGGTTCATGGATTAGCTTGTCTCTGATGGTTCATGGATTAGCTTGTCTCTGATGGTTCATGGATTACCTTGTCTCTGATGGTTCATGGATTAGCTTGTCTCTGATGGTTCATGGATTAGCTTGTCTCTGATGGTTCATGGATTAGCTTGTCTCTGATGGTTCATGGATTAGCTTGTCTGTGATGGTTCATGGATTAGCTTGTCTCTGATGGTTCATGGATTAGCTTATCTCTGATGGTTCATGGATTCGCTTGTCTCTGATGGTTCATGGATTAGCTTGTCTCTGATGGTTCATGGATTAGCTTGTCTCCGATGGTTCATGGATTAGCTTGTCTCCGATGGTTCATGGATTAGCTTGTCTCTGATGGTTTATGGATTAGCTGGTCTCTGATGGCTCATGGATTAGCTTGTCTCTGATGGTTAATCCTCATGGATTAGCTTGTCTCTGATGGTTCATGAATTAGCTTATCTCTGATGATTCATGGCTTAGCTTGTCTCTGATGGTTAATCTTCATGGATTGGCTTGTATTTGGTGGTTCATTGATCAGCTCGGCTCTGATGGTTCATGGATTTGCTTGTCTCTGATGGTTCATGGGTTAGCTTGTCTCTGATGGTTAATCTTCATGGATTACCTTGTCTCTGATGGTTCATGGATTAGCTTGTCCTTGATGGTTAATCTTCATGGATTAGCTTATCTCTGATGGTTCATGGATTAGCTTGTCTCTGATGGTTCATCAATTATCTTGTATCTGATGGTTAATCTTCATGGATTAGCTTGTCTCTGATTGTTCATGGGTTAGCTTGTCTCTGATGGTTAATCCTCATGCATCAGCTGGTCTCTGATGGTTAATCCTCATGGATTAGCTTGTCTGATGGTTCATGGATTAGCTTGTCTCTGATGGTTAATCCTCATGGATTAGCTTGTCTCTGATGGTTCATGGATTAGCTTGTCTCTGATGTTTCATGTATTACCTTGTATCTGATGGTTAATTTTCATGTATTATCTTATCTCCGATTGTTTATGGATTAGCTTGTCTCTGATGGTTAATCTTCATGGATTAGCTTGTCTCTGATGGTTCATGGATTAGCTTGTCCCTGATGGTTAATCCTCATGGATTAGCTGGTCTCTGATGGTTCATGGATTATCTTGTCTCTGATGGTTCATGGATTAGCTTGTATCTGATGGTTAATCTTCATGGGTTAGCTTGTCTCTGATGGTTGCTCGATTAGCTTGTATCTGATGGTTAATCTTCATGGATAAGCTTGTATCTGATGGTTAATCTTCATGGATTGGCTTGCGTCTGGTGGTTCATGGATTATCTTGTCTCTGATGGTTAATCTTTATGGATTATCTTGTCTGATGGTTCATGGATTAGCTTGTCTCTGGTGGTTCATGGATTAGCTGGTCTCCGCTGGTTAATCTTCATGGATTAGCTTGTCTCTGATGGTTCACGGATTAGCTTGTCTCTGATGGTTCACGAATTAGCTGGTCTCTGATGGTTCACGGATTAGCTTGTCTCTGATGGTTCACGGATTAGCTGGTCTCTGATGGTTCACGGATTAGCTGGTCTCTGATGGTTCACGGATTAGCTTGTCTCTGATGGTTCATGGATTAGCTTGTCTCTGATGGTTCATGGATTAGCTTGTCTCTGATGGTTCATGGATTAGCTTGTCTCTGATGGTTCATGGATTAGCTGGTCTCTGATGGTTCATGGATTAGCTTGTCTCTGATGGTTCATGGATTAGCTTGTCTCTGATGGTTCATGGATTAGCTTGTCTCTGATGGTTCATGGATTAGCTTGTCTCTGATGGTTCATGGATTAGCTTGTCTCTGATGGTTCATGGATTAGCTTGTCTCTGATAGTTCATGGATTAGCTTGTCTCTGATGGTTCATGGATTAGCTTGTCTCCGAGGGTTCATGGATTAGCTTGTCTCCGATGGTTCATGGATTAGCTTGTCTCTGATGGTTTATGGATTAGCTGGTCTCTGATGGCTCATGGATTAGCTTGTCTCTGATGGTTAATCCTCATGGAGTAGCTTGTCTCTGATGGTTCATGAATTAGCTTGTCTCTGATGGTTCATGGCTTAGCTTGTCTCTGATGGTTAATCTTCATGGATTGGCTTGTATTTGGTGGTTCATTGATCAGCTCGGCTGTGATGGTTCATGGATTAGCTTGTCTCTGATGGTTCATGGGTTAGCTTGTCTCTGATGGTTAATCTTCATGGATTACCTTGTCTCTGATGGTTCATGGATTAGCTTGTCCTTGATGGTTAATCTTCATGGATTAGCTTATCTCTGGTGGTTTATGGATTAGCTTGTCTCTGATGGTTCATCAATTATCTTGTATCTGATGGTTAATCTTCATGGATTGGCTTGTATTTGGTGGTTCATTGATCAGCTCGGCTCTGATGGTTCATGGATTAGCTTGTCTCTGATGGTTCATGGGTTAGCTTGTCTCTGATGGTTAATCTTCATGGATAACCTTGTCTCTGATGGTTCATGGATTAGCTTTTCCTTAATGGTTAATCTTCATGGATTAGCTTATCTCTGATGGTTCATGGATTAGCTTGTCTCTGATGGTTCATCAATTATCTTGTATCTGATGGTTAATCTTCATGGATTAGCTTGTCTCTGATTGTTCATGGGTTAGCTTGTCTCTGATGGTTAATCCTCATGCATTAGCTTGTCTCTGATGGTTGATGGATTAACTTGTCTCTGATGGTTAATCCTCATGGATTAGCTTGTCTCTGATGGTTCATGGATTAGCTTGTCTCTGATGTTTCATGTATTACCTTGTATCTGATGGTTAATTTTCATGTATTATCTTATCCCCGATTGTTTATGGATTAGCTTGTCTCTGATGGTTAATCTTCATGGATTAGCTTGTCTCTGATGGTTCATGGATTAGCTTGGCCCTGATGGTTAATCCTCATGGATTAGCTTGTCTCTGATGGTTCATGGATTATCTTGTCTCTGATGGTTCATGGATTAGCTTGTATCTGATGGTTAATCTTCATGGGTTAGCTTGTCTCTGATGGTTGCTCGATTAGCTTGTATCTGATGGTTAATCTTCATGGATAAGCTTGTATCTGATGGTTAATCTTCATGGATTGGCTTGCGTCTGGTGGTTCATGGATTATCTTGTCTCTGATGGTTAATCTTCATGGATTATCTTGTCTGATGGTTCATGGATTAGCTTGTCTCTGGTGGTTCATGGATTAGCTGGTCTCCGCTGGTTAATCTTCATGGATTAGCTTGTCTCTGATGCTTCACGGATTAGCTTGTCTCTGATGCTTCACGGATTAGCTGGTCTCTAATGGTTCACGGATTAGCTTGTCTCTGATTGTTCACGGATTAGCTGGTCTCTGATGGTTCACGGATTAGCTGGTCTCTGATGGTTCACGGATTATCTTGTCTCTGATGCTTCATGGATTAGCTTGTCTCTGATGGTTCATGGATTAGCTTGTCTCTGATGGTTCATGGATTAGCTTGTCTCTGATGGTTCATGGATTAGCTGGTCTCTGATGGTTCATGGATTAGCTTGTCTCTGATGGTTCATGGATTAGCTTGTCTCTGATGGTTCATGGATTAGCTTGTCTCTGATGGTTCATGGATTAGCTTGTCTCTGATGGTTCATGGATTAGCTTGTCTCTGATGGTTCATGGATTAGCTTGTCTCTGATGGTTCATGGATTAGCTTGTCTCTGATGGTTCATGGATTAGCTTGTCTCCGAGGGTTCATGGATTAGCTTGTCTCCGATGGTTCATGGATTAGCTTGTCTCTGATGGTTTATGGATTAGCTGGTCTCTGATGGCTCATGGATTAGCTTGTCTCTGATAGTTAATCCTCATGGAGTAGCTTGTCTCTGATGGTTCATGAATTAGCTTGTCTCTGATGGTTCATGGCTTAGCTTGTCTCTGATGGTTAATCTTCATGGATTGGCTTGTATTTGGTGGTTCATTGATCAGCTCGGCTCTGATGGTTCATGGATTAGCTTGTCTCTGATGGTTCATGGGTTAGCTTGTCTCTGATGGTTAATCTTCATGGATTACCTTGTCTCTGATGGTTCATGGATTAGCTTGTCCTTGATGGTTAATCTTCATGGATTAGCTTATCTCTGGTGGTTTATGGATTAGCTTGTCTCTGATGGTTCATCAATTATCTTGTATCTGATGGTTAATCTTCATGGATTAGCTTGTCTCTGATGGTTCATGGATTAGCTTGTCTCTGATGGTTAATCCTTATGGATTAGCTTGTCTCTGATGGTTCATGGATTAGCTTGTCTCTGATGGTTAATCCTAATGGATTGCTTTGTCTCTGATGGTTCATGGATTAGCTTGTCTCTCATGGTTCATGGATTAGCTTGTATCTGATGGTTAATCTTCATGGATTAGCTTATCTCTGATGGTTCATGGATTAGCTTGTCTCTAATGGTTTATCTTCATGGATTAGCTTGTCTCTGATGATCCATGGATTAGCTTGTCTTTGGTGGTTAATCCTCATGGATTAGCTTGTCTCTGATGGTTCATGGATTAGCTTGTCTCTGATGGTTAATCTTCATGGATTAGCTTGTCTCTGATGGTTCATGGATTGGCTTGTATCTGATGGTTAATCTTCATGGATTAGCTTGTATCTGATGATTAATCTTCTTGAATTAGCTTGTGTCTGGTGGCTCATGGATTAGCTTGTCTCTGATGGTTAATCCTCATGGATTAGCTTGTCTCTGATGGTTCATGGATTAGGTTGTCTCTGATGGTTTATGGATTAACTTGTCTCTGGTGGTTCATGGGTTAGCTTGTCTCTGATGGTTAATCTTCATGGATTAGCTTGTCTCTGATGGTTCATGGATTAGCTTCTATTCGATGGTTAATCTTCATGGATTAGCTTGTATCTGATGGTTAATCTTCATGGATTATCTCGTGTCTGGTGGTTCATGGATTAGCTTGTCTCTGATGGTTAATCTTCTTGAAGTAGCTTGTCTCTGATGGTTCATGGATTAGCTTGTCTCTGATGGTTAATCCTCATGGATTAGCTTGTCTCTGATGGTTCATGGATTAGCTTGTCTCGGATGGTTTATCCTTATGGATTAGCTTGTCTCTGATGGTTCATGGATTAGCTTGTCTCTGATGGTTAATCCTAATGGATTAGTTTGTCTCTGATGGTTCATGGATTAGCTTGTCTCTGACGGTTCATGGATTAGCTTGTATCTGATGGTTAATCCATTGTCTCTGATGGTTCATGGATTAGCTTGTCTCTGATGATTAATCCTCATGATTAGCTTGTCTCTGATGGTTTATGGATTAGCTGGTCTCTGATGGTTCAAGGATTAGCTTGTCTCTGACGGTTCATGGATTAGCTTGTATCTGATGGTTAATCCATTGTCTCTGATGGTTCATGGATTAGCTTGTCTCTGATGATTAATCCTCATGATTAGCTTGTCTCTGATGGTTTATGGATTAGCTGGTCTCTGATGGTTCATGGATTAGCTTGTCTCTGATGGTTAATCCTCATGGATTAGCTTGTCTCTGATGGTTCATGAATTAGCTTGTCTCTGATGGTTCATGGCTTAGCTTGTCTCTGATGGTTAATCTTCATGGATTGGCTTGTATTTGGTGGTTCATTGATCAGCTCGGCTCTGATGGTTCATGGATTAGCTTGTCTCTGATGGTTCATGGGTTAGCTTGTCTCTGATGGTTAATCTTCATGGATTACCTTGTCTCTGATGGTTCATGGATTAGCTTGTCCTTGATGGTTAATCTTCATGGATTAGCTTATCTCTGATGGTTCATGGATTAGCTTGTCTCTGATGGTTCATCAATTATCTTGTATCTGATGGTTAATCTTCATGGATTAGCTTGTCTCTGATTGTTCATGGGTTAGCTTGTCTCTGATGGTTAATCCTCATGCATTAGCTGGTCTCTGATGGTTAATCCTCATGGATTAGCTTGTCTCTGATGGTTCATGGATTAGCTTGTCTCTGATGGTTAAACCTCATGGATTAGCTTGTCTCTGATGGTTCATGGATTAGCTTGTCTCTGATGGTTAATCTAATGGATTAGTTTGTCTCTGATGGTTCATGGATTAGCTTGTCTCTGATGGTTCATGGATTAGCTTGTATCTGATGGTTAATCTTCATGGATTAGCTTATCTCTGATGGTTCATGGATTAGCTTGTCTCTGATGGTTTATCTTCATGGATTAGCTTGTCTCTGATGATCCATGGATTAGCTTGTCTTTGGTGGTTAATCCTCATGGATTAGCTTGTCTCTGATGGTTCATGGATTAGCTTGTCTCTGATGGTTCATGGATTAGCTTGTATCTGATGGTTAATCTTCATGGATTAGCTTGTCTCTGATGGTTCATGGATTGGCTTGTATCTGATGGTTAATCTTCATGGATTAGCTTCTATCTGATGATTAATCTTCTTGAATTAGCTTGTGTCTGGTGGCTCATGGATTAGCTTGTCTCTGCTGGTTAATCCTCATGGATTAGCTTGTTTCTGATGGTTCATGGATTAGGTTGTCTCTGATGGTTTATGGATTAACTTGTCTCTGGTGGTTCATGGGTTAGCTTGTCTCTGATGGTTAATCTTCATGGATTAGCTTGTCTCTGATGGTTCCTGGATTAGCTTCTATTCGATGGTTAATCTTCATGGATTAGCTTGTATCTGATGGTTAATCTTCATGGATTATCTCGTGTCTGGTGGTTCATGGATTAGCTTGTCTCTGATGGTTAATCTTCTTGAAGTAGCTTGTCTCTGATGGTTCATGGATTAGCTTGTCTCTGATGGTTAATCCTCATGGATTAGCTTGTCTCTGATGGTTAATCCTCATGGATTAGCTTGTCTCTGATGGTTCATGGATTAGCTTGTCTCGGATGGTTTATCCTTATGGATTAGCTTGTCTCTGATGGTTCATGGATTAGCTTGTCTCTGATGGTTAATCCTAATGGATTAGTTTGTCTCTGATGGTTCATGGTTTAGCTTGTCTCTGACGGTTCATGGATTAGCTTGTATCTGATGGTTAATCCAGTGTCTCTGATGGTTCATGGATTAGCTTGTCTCTGATGATTAATCCTCATGATTAGCTTGTCTCTGATGGTTTATGGATTAGCTGGTCTCTGATGGTTCAAGGATTAGCTTGTCTCTGACGGTTCATGGATTAGCTTGTATCTGATGGTTAATCCATTGCCTCTGATGGTTCATGGATTAGCTTGTCTCTGATGATTAATCCTCATGATTAGCTTGTCTCTGATGGTTCATCAATTATCTTGTATCTGATGGTTAATCTTCATGGATTAGCTTGTCTCTGATTGTTCATGGGTTAGCTTGTCTCTGATGGTTAATCCTCATGCATTAGCTGGTCTCTGATGGTTAATCCTCATGGATTAGCTAGTCTCTGATGGTTCATGGATTAGCTTGTCTCTGATGGTTAAACCTCATGGATTAGCTTATCTCTGATGGTTCATGGATTAGCTTGTCTCTGATGTTTCATGTATTACCTTGTATCTGATGGTTAATTTTCATGTATTATCTTATCTCCGATTGTTTATGGATTAGCTTGTCTCTGATGGTTAATCTTCATGGATTAGCTTGTCTCTGATGGTTCATGGATTAGCTTGTCCCTGATGGTTAATCCTCATGGATTAGCTTGTCTCTGATGGTTCATGGATTATCTTGTCTCTGATGGTTCATGGATTAGCTTGTATCTGATGGTTAATCTTCATGGGTTAGCTTGTCTCTGATGGTTGCTCGATTAGCTTGTATCTGATGGTTAATCTTCATGGATAAGCTTGTATCTGATGGTTAATCTTCATGGATTGGCTTGCGTCTGGTGGTTCATGGATTATCTTGTCTCTGATGGTTAATCTTCATGGATTATCTTGTCTGATGGTTCATGGATTAGCTTGTCTCTGGTGGTTCATGGATTAGCTGGTCTCCGCTGGTTAATCTTCATGGATTAGCTTGTCTCTGATGGTTCACGGATTAGCTGGTCTCGGATGGTTCACGGATTAGCTGGTCTCTGATGGTTCACGGATTATCTTGTCTCTGATAGTTCACGGATTAGCTTGTCTCTGATGGTTCACGGATTAGCTTGTCTCTGATGGTTCATGGATTAGCTTGTCTCTGATGGTTCATGGGTTAGCTTGTCTCTGATGGTTCATGGATTAGTTTGTCTCTGATGGTTCATGGATTAGCGTGTATCTGATGGATAATCTTCAAGGATTAGCTTGTCTCTGATGGTTCATGGATTAGCTCGTCTCTGATGGTTAATCCTTATGGATTAGCTTGTCTCTGATGGTTCATGGATTAGCTTGTCTCTGATGGTTAATCCTAATGGATTGCTTTGTCTCTGATGGTTCATGGATTAGCTTGTCTCTCATGGTTCATGGATTAGCTTGTATCTGATGGTTAATCTTCATGGATTAGCTTATCTCTGATGGTTCATGGATTAGCTTGTCTCTGATGGTTTATCTTCATGGATTAGCTTGTCTCTGATGATCCATGGATTAGCTTGTCTTTGGTGGTTAATCCTCATGGAAAAGCTTGTCTCTGATGGTTCATGGATTAGCTTGTCTCTGATGGTTAATCTTCATGGATTAGCTTGATTCTGATGGTTCATGGATTGGCTTGTATCTGATGGTTAATCTTCATGGATTAGCTTGTATCTGATGATTAATCTTCTTGAATTAGCTTGTGTCTGGTGGCTCATGGATTAGCTTGTCTCTGATGGTTAATCCTCATGGATTAGCTTGTCTCTGATGTTTCATGGATTAGGTTGTCTCTGATGGTTTATGGATTAACTTGTCTCTGGTGGTTCATGGATTAGCTTGTCTCTGATGGTTAATCTTCATGGATTAGCTTGTCTCTGATGGTTCATGGATTAGCTTCTATTCGATGGTTAATCTTCATGGATTAGCTTGTATCTGATGGTTAATCTTCATGGATTATCTCTTGTCTGGTGGTTCATGGATTAGCTTGTCTCTGATGGTTAATCTTCTTGAAGTAGCTTGTCTCTGATGGTTCATGGATTAGCTTGTCTCTGATGGTTAATCCTCATGGATTAGCTTGTCTCTGATGGTTCATGGATTAGCTTGTCTCGGATGGTTCATCCTTATGGATTAGCTTGTCTCTGATGGTTCATGGATTAGCTTGTCTCTGATGGTTAATCCTAATGGATTAGTTTGTCTCTGATGGTTCATGGATTAGCTTGTCTCTGACGGTTCATGGATTAGCTTGTATCTGATGGTTAATCCATTGTCTCTGATGGTTCATGGATTAGCTTGTCTCTGATAATTAATTCTCATGATTAGCTTGTCTCTGATGGTTTATGGATTAGCTGGTCTCTGATGGTTCAAGGATTAGCTTGTCTCTGACGGTTCATGGATTAGCTTGTATCTGATGGTTAATCCATTGTCTCTGATGGTTCATGGATTAGCTTGTCTCTGATGATTAATCCTCATGATTAGCTTGTCTCTGATGGTTTATGGATTAGCTGGTCTCTGATGGTTCATGGATTAGCTTGCCTCTGATGGTTAATCCTCATGGATTAGCTTGTCTCTGATGGTTCATGAATTAGCTTGTCTCTGATGGTTCATGGCTTAGCTTGTCTCTGATGGTTAATCTTCATGGATTGGCTTGTATTTGGTGGTTCATTGATCAGCTCGGCTCTGATGGTTCATGGATTAGCTTGTCTCTGATGGTTCATGGGTTAGCTTGTCTCTGATGGTTAATCTTCATGGATTACCTTGTCTCTGATGGTTCATGGATTAGCTTGTCCTTGATGGTTAATCTTCATGGATTAGCTTATCTCTGATGGTTCATGGATTAGCTTGTCTCTGATGGTTCATCAATTATCTTGTATCTGATGGTTAATCTTCATGGATTAGCTTGTATCTGATTGTTCATGGGTTAGCTTGTCTCTGATGGTTAATCCTCATGCATTAGCTGGTCTCTGATGGTTAATCCTCATGGATTAGCTTGTCTCTGATGGTTCATGGATTAGCTTGTCTCTGATGGTTAAACCTCATGGATTAGCTTGTCTCTGATGGTTCATGGATTAGCTTGTCTCTGATGGTTAATCCTAATGGATTAGTTTGTCTCTGATGGTTCATGGATTAGCTTGTCTCTGATGGTTCATGGATTAGCTTGTATCTGATGGTTAATCTTCATGGATTAGCTTATCTCTGATGGTTCATGGATTAGCTTGTCTCTGATGGTTTATCTTCATGGATTAGCTTATCTCTGATGATCCATGGATTAGCTTGTCTTTGGTGGTTAATCCTCATGGATTAGCTTGTCTCTGATGGTTCATGGATTAGCTTGTCTCTGATGGTTCATGGATTAGCTTGTATCTGATGGTTAATCTTCATGGATTAGCTTGTCTCTGATGGTTCATGGATTGGCTTGTATCTGATGGTTAATCTTCATGGATTAGCTTCTATCTGATGATTAATCTTCTTGAATTAGCTTGTGTCTGGTGGCTCATGGATTAGCTTGTCTCTGCTGGTTAATCCTCATGGATTAGCTTGTTTCTGATGGTTCATGGATTAGGTTGTCTCTGATGGTTTATGGATTAACTTGTCTCTGGTGGTTCATGGGTTAGCTTGTCTCTGATGGTTAATCTTCATGGATTAGCTTGTCTCTGATGGTTCATGGATTAGCTTCTATTCGATGGTTAATCTTCATGGATTAGCTTGTATCTGATGGTTAATTTTCATGGATTATCTCGTGTCTGGTGGTTCATGGATTAGCTTGTCTCTGATGGTTAATCTTCTTGAAGTAGCTTGTCTCTGATGGTTCATGGATTAGCTTGTCTCTGATGGTTAATCCTCATGGATTAGCTTGTCTCTGATGGTTCATGGATTAGCTTGTCTCGGATGGTTTATCCTTATGGATTAGCTTGTCTCTGATGGTTCATGGATTAGCTTGTCTCTGATGGTTAATCCTAATGGATTAGTTTGTCTCTGATGGTTCATGGTTTAGCTTGTCTCTGACGGTTCATGGATTAGCTTGTATCTGATGGTTAATCCAGTGTCTCTGATGGTTCATGGATTAGCTTGTCTCTGATGATTAATCCTCATGATTAGCTTGTCTCTGATGGTTTATGGATTAGCTGGTCTCTGATGGTTCAAGGATTAGCTTGTCTCTGACGGTTCATGGATTAGCTTGTATCTGATGGTTAATCCATTGTCTCTGATGGTTCATGGATTAGCTTGTCTCTGATGATTAATCCTCATGATTAGCTTGTCTCTGATGGTTCATCAATTATTTTGTATCTGATGGTTAATCTTCATGGATTAGCTTGTCTCTGATTGTTCATGGGTTAGCTTGTCTCTGATGGTTAATCCTCATGCATTAGCTGGTCTCTGATGGTTAATCCTCATGGATTAGCTTGTCTCTGATGGTTCATGGATTAGCTTGTCTCTGATGGTTAAACCTCATGGATTAGCTTGTCTCTGATGGTTCATGGATTAGCTGGTCTCTGATGTTTCATGATTTACCTTGTATCTGATGGTTAATTTTCATGTATTATCTTATCTCCGATTGTTTATGGATTAGCTTGTCTCTGATGGTTAATCTTCATGGATTAGCTTGTCTCTGATGGTTCATGGATTAGCTTGTCCCTGATGGTTAATCCTCATGGATTAGCTTGTCTCTGATGGTTCATGGATTATCTTGTCTCTGATGGTTCATGGATTAGCTTGTATCTGATGGTTAATCTTCATGGGTTAGCTTGTCTCTGATGGTTGCTCGATTAGCTTGTATCTGATGGTTAATCTTCATGGATAAGCTTGTATCTGATGGTTAATCTTCATGGATAAGCTTGTCTCTGATGGTTAATCTTCATGGATTATCTTGTCTGATGGTTCATGGATTAGCTTGTCTCTGGTGGTTCATGGATTAGCTGGTCTCCGCTGGTTAATCTTCATGGATTAGCTTGTCTCTGATGGTTCACGGATTAGCTGGTCTCTGATGGTTCACGGATTATCTTGTCTCTGATGGTTCACGGATTAGCTTGTCTCTGATGGTTCACGGATTATCTTGTCTCTGATGGTTCATGGATTAGCTTGTCTCTGATGGTTCATGGATTAGCTTGTCTCTGATGGTTCATGGATTAGTTTGTCTCTGATGGTTCATGGATTAGCGTGTATCTGATGGATAATCTTCAAGGATTAGCTTGTCTCTGATGGTTCATGGATTAGCTCGTCTCTGATGGTTAATCCTTATGGATTAGCTTGTCTCTGATGGTTCATGGATTAGCTTGTCTCTGATGGTTAATCCTAATGGATTGCTTTGTCTCTGATGGTTCATGGATTAGCTTGTCTCTCATGGTTCATGGATTAGCTTGTATCTGATGGTTAATCTTCATGGATTAGCTTATCTCTGATGGTTCATGGATTAGCTTGTCTCTGATGGTTTATCTTCATGGATTAGCTTGTCTCTGATGATCCATGGATTAGCTTGTCTTTGGTGGTTAATCCTCATGGATTAGCTTGTCTCTGATGGTTCATGGATTAGCTTGTCTCTGATGGTTAATCTTCATGGATTAGCTTGTCTCTGATGGTTCATGGATTGGCTTGTATCTGATGGTTAATCTTCATGGATTAGCTTGTATCTGATGATTAATCTTCCTGAATTAGCTTGTGTCTGGTGGCTCATGGATTAGCTTGTCTCTGATGGTTAATCCTCATGGATTAGCTTGTCTCTGATGGTTCATGGATTAGGTTGTCTCTGATGGTTTATGGATTAACTTGTCTCTGGTGGTTCATGGATTAGCTTGTCTCTGATGGTTAATCTTCATGGATTAGCTTGTCTCTGATGGTTCATGGATTAGCTTCTATTCGATGGTTAATCTTCATGGATTAGCTTGTATCTGATGGTTAATCTTCATGGATTATCTCTTGTCTGGTGGTTCATGGATTAGCTTGTCTCTGATGGTTAATCTTCTTGAAGTAGCTTGTCTCTGATGGTTCATGGATTAGCTTGTCTCTGATGGTTAATCCTCATGGATTAGCTTGTCTCTGATGGTTCATGGATTAGCTTGTCTCGGATGGTTCATCCTTATGGATTAGCTTGTCTCTGATGGTTCATGGATTAGCTTGTCTCTGATGGTTAATCCTAATGGATTAGTTTGTCTCTGATGGTTCATGGATTAGCTTGTCTCTGACGGTTCATGGATTAGCTTGTATCTGATGGTTAATCCATTGTCTCTGATGGTTCATGGATTAGCTTGTCTCTGATGATTAATCCTCATGATTAGCTTGTCTCTGATGGTTTATGGATTAGCTGGTCTCTGATGGTTCAAGTATTAGCTTGTCTCTGACGGTTCCTGGATTAGCTTGTATCTGATGGTTAATCCATTGTCTCTGATGGTTCATGGATTAGCTTGTCTCTGATGATTAATCCTCATGATTAGCTTGTCTCTGATGGTTTATGGATTAGCTGGTCTCTGATGGTTCAAGGATTAGCTTGTCTCTGACGGTTCATGGATTAGCTTGTATCTGATGGTTAATCCATTGTCTCTGATGGTTCATGGATTAGCTTGTCTCTGATGATTAATCCTCATGATTAGCTTGTCTCTGATGGTTTATGGATTAGCTGGTCTCTGATGGTTCAAGTATTAGCTTGTCTCTGACGGTTCCTGGATTAGCTTGTATCTGATGGTTAATCCATTGTCTCTGATGGTTCATGGATTAGCTTGTCTCTGATGATTAATCCTCATGATTAGCTTGTCTCTGATGGTTTATGGATTAGCTGGTCTCTGATGGTTCATGGATTAGCTTGTCTCTGATGGTTAATCCTCATGGATTAGCTTGTCTCTGATGGTTCATGAATTAGCTTGTCTCTGATGGTTCATGGCTTAGCTTGTCTCTGATGGTTAATCTTCATGGATTGGCTTGTATTTGGTGGTTCATTGATCAGCTCGGCTCTGATGGTTCATGGATTAGCTTGTCTCTGATGGTTCATGGGTTAGCTTGTCTCTGATGGTTAATCTTCATGGATTACCTTGTCTCTGATGGTTCATGGATTAGCTTGTCCTTGATGGTTAATCTTCATGGATTAGCTTATCTCTGATGGTTCATGGATTAGCTTGTCTCTGATGGTTCATCAATTATCTTGTATCTGATGGTTAATCTTCATGGATTAGCTTGTCTCTGATGGTTCATGGATTAGCTTGTCTCTGATGGTTAATCCTTATGGATTAGCTTGTCTCTGATGGTTCATGGATTAGCTTGTCTCTGATGGTTAATCCTAATGGATTGCTTTGTCTCTGATGGTTCATGGATTAGCTTGTCTCTCATGGTTCATGGATTAGCTTGTATCTGATGGTTAATCTTCATGGATTAGCTTATCTCTGATGGTTCATGGATTAGCTTGTCTCTGATGGTTTATCTTCATGGATTAGCTTGTCTCTGATGATCCATGGATTAGCTTGTCTTTGGTGGTTAATCCTCATGGATTAGCTTGTCTCTGATGGTTCATGGATTAGCTTGTCTCTGATGGTTAATCTTCATGGATTAGCTTGTCTCTGATGGTTCATGGATTGGCTTGTATCTGATGGTTAATCTTCATGGATTAGCTTGTATCTGATGATTAATCTTCTTGAATTAGCTTGTGTCTGGTGGCTCATGGATTAGCTTGTCTCTGATGGTTAATCCTCATGGATTAGCTTGTCTCTGATGGTTCATGGATTAGGTTGTCTCTGATGGTTTATGGATTAACTTGTCTCTGGTGGTTCATGGATTAGCTTGTCTCTGATGGTTAATCTTCATGGATTAGCTTGTCTCTGATGGTTCATGGATTAGCTTCTATTCGATGGTTAATCTTCATGGATTAGCTTGTATCTGATGGTTAATCTTCATGGATTATCTCTTGTCTGGTGGTTCATGGATTAGCTTGTCTCTGATGGTTAATCTTCTTGAAGTAGCTTGTCTCTGATGGTTCATGGATTAGCTTGTCTCTGATGGTTAATCCTCATGGATTAGCTTGTCTCTGATGGTTCATGGATTAGCTTGTCTCGGATGGTTCATCCTTATGGATTAGCTTGTCTCTGATGGTTCATGGATTAGCTTGTCTCTGATGGTTAATCCTAATGGATTAGTTTGTCTCTGATGGTTCATGGATTAGCTTGTCTCTGACGGTTCATGGATTAGCTTGTATCTGATGGTTAATCCATTGTCTCTGATGGTTCATGGATTAGCTTGTCTCTGATGATTAATCCTCATGATTAGCTTGTCTCTGATGGTTTATGGATTAGCTGGTCTCTGATGGTTCAAGTATTAGCTTGTCTCTGACGGTTCCTGGATTAGCTTGTATCTGATGGTTAATCCATTGTCTCTGATGGTTCATGGATTAGCTTGTCTCTGATGATTAATCCTCATGATTAGCTTGTCTCTGATGGTTTATGGATTAGCTGGTCTCTGATGGTTCAAGGATTAGCTTGTCTCTGACGGTTCATGGATTAGCTTGTATCTGATGGTTAATCCATTGTCTCTGATGGTTCATGGATTAGCTTGTCTCTGATGATTAATCCTCATGATTAGCTTGTCTCTGATGGTTTATGGATTAGCTGGTCTCTGATGGTTCAAGTATTAGCTTGTCTCTGACGGTTCCTGGATTAGCTTGTATCTGATGGTTAATCCATTGTCTCTGATGGTTCATGGATTAGCTTGTCTCTGATGATTAATCCTCATCATTAGCTTGTCTCTGATGGTTTATGGATTAGCTGGTCTCTGATGGTTCATGGATTAGCTTGTCTCTGATGGTTAATCCTCATGGATTAGCTTGTCTCTGATGGTTCATGAATTAGCTTGTCTCTGATGGTTCATGGCTTAGCTTGTCTCTGATGGTTAATCTTCATGGATTGGCTTGTATTTGGTGGTTCATTGATCAGCTCGGCTCTGATGGTTCATGGATTAGCTTGTCTCTGATGGTTCATGGGTTAGCTTGTCTCTGATGGTTAATCTTCATGGATTACCTTGTCTCTGATGGTTCATGGATTAGCTTGTCCTTGATGGTTAATCTTCATGGATTAGCTTATCTCTGATGGTTCATGGATTAGCTTGTCTCTGATGGTTCATCAATTATCTTGTATCTGATGGTTAATCTTCATGGATTAGCTTGTCTCTGATTGTTCATGGGTTAGCTTGTCTCTGATGGTTAATCCTCATGCATTAGCTGGTCTCTGATG
Organism: Hanleya hanleyi; assembly: GCA_036873755.1. Taxonomy (NCBI): domain Eukaryota; kingdom Metazoa; phylum Mollusca; class Polyplacophora; order Lepidopleurida; family Hanleyidae; genus Hanleya; species Hanleya hanleyi. The sequence continues at coordinate 6,474 of JAVTVY010047136.1, read as the reverse complement.
GTTAATCCTCATGGATTAGCTTGTCTCTGATGGTTCATGGATTAGCTTGTCTCTGATGGTTAAACCTCATGGATTAGCTTGTCTCTGATGGTTCATGGATTAGCTTGTCTCTGATGGTTCATGTATTACCTTGTATCTGATGGTTAATTTTCATGTATTATCTTATCTCCGATTGTTTATGGATTATCTTGTCTCTGATGGTTAATCTTCATGGATTAGCTTGTCTCTGATGGTTCATGGATTAGCTTGGCCCTGATGGTTAATCCTCATGGATTAGCTTGTCTCTGATGGTTCATGGATTATCTTGTCTCTGATGGTTCATGGATTAGCTTGTATCTGATGGTTAATCTTCATGGGTTAGCTTGTCTCTGATGGTTGCTCGATTAGCTTGTATCTGATGGTTAATCTTCATGGATAAGCTTGTATCTGATGGTTAATCTTCATGGATTGGCTTGCGTCTGGTGGTTCATGGATTATCTTGTCTCTGATGGTTAATCTTCATGGATTATCTTGTCTGATGGTTCATGGATTAGCTGGTCTCTGGTGGTTCATGGATTAGCTGGTCTCCGCCGGTTAATCTTCATGGATTAGCTTGTCTCTGATGGTTCACGGATTAGCTTGTTCCTGATGGTTCACGGATTAGCTGGTCTCTGATGGTTCACGGATTAGCTGGTCTCTGATGGTTCACGGATTATCTTGTCTCTGATGGTTCATGGATTAGCTTGTCTCTGATGGTTCATGGATTAGCTTGTCTCTGATGGTTCATGGATTAGCTTGTCTCTGATGGTTCATGGATTACCTTGTCTCTGATGGTTCATGGATTAGCTTGTCTCTGATGGTTCATGGATTAGCTTGTCTCTGATGGTTCATGGATTAGCTTGTCTCTGATGGTTCATGGATTAGCTTGTCTCTGATGGTTCATGGATTAGCTTGTCTCTGATGGTTCATGGATTAGCTTATCTCTGATGGTTCATGGATTCGCTTGTCTCTGATGGTTCATGGATTAGCTTGTCTCTGATGGTTCATGGATTAGCTTGTCTCCGATGGTTCATGGATTAGCTTGTCTCCGATGGTTCATGGATTAGCTTGTCTCTGATGGTTTATGGATTAGCTGGTCTCTGATGGCTCATGGATTAGCTTGTCTCTGATGGTTAATCCTCATGGATTAGCTTGTCTCTGATGGTTCATGAATTAGCTTATCTCTGATGATTCATGGCTTAGCTTGTCTCTGATGGTTAATCTTCATGGATTGGCTTGTATTTGGTGGTTCATTGATCAGCTCGGCTCTGATGGTTCATGGATTTGCTTGTCTCTGATGGTTCATGGGTTAGCTTGTCTCTGATGGTTAATCTTCATGGATTACCTTGTCTCTGATGGTTCATGGATTAGCTTGTCCTTGATGGTTAATCTTCATGGATTAGCTTATCTCTGATGGTTCATGGATTAGCTTGTCTCTGATGGTTCATCAATTATCTTGTATCTGATGGTTAATCTTCATGGATTAGCTTGTCTCTGATTGTTCATGGGTTAGCTTGTCTCTGATGGTTAATCCTCATGCATCAGCTGGTCTCTGATGGTTAATCCTCATGGATTAGCTTGTCTGATGGTTCATGGATTAGCTTGTCTCTGATGGTTAATCCTCATGGATTAGCTTGTCTCTGATGGTTCATGGATTAGCTTGTCTCTGATGTTTCATGTATTACCTTGTATCTGATGGTTAATTTTCATGTATTATCTTATCTCCGATTGTTTATGGATTAGCTTGTCTCTGATGGTTAATCTTCATGGATTAGCTTGTCTCTGATGGTTCATGGATTAGCTTGTCCCTGATGGTTAATCCTCATGGATTAGCTGGTCTCTGATGGTTCATGGATTATCTTGTCTCTGATGGTTCATGGATTAGCTTGTATCTGATGGTTAATCTTCATGGGTTAGCTTGTCTCTGATGGTTGCTCGATTAGCTTGTATCTGATGGTTAATCTTCATGGATAAGCTTGTATCTGATGGTTAATCTTCATGGATTGGCTTGCGTCTGGTGGTTCATGGATTATCTTGTCTCTGATGGTTAATCTTTATGGATTATCTTGTCTGATGGTTCATGGATTAGCTTGTCTCTGGTGGTTCATGGATTAGCTGGTCTCCGCTGGTTAATCTTCATGGATTAGCTTGTCTCTGATGGTTCACGGATTAGCTTGTCTCTGATGGTTCACGAATTAGCTGGTCTCTGATGGTTCACGGATTAGCTTGTGTCTGATGGTTCACGGATTAGCTGGTCTCTGATGGTTCACGGATTAGCTGGTCTCTGATGGTTCACGGATTAGCTTGTCTCTGATGGTTCATGGATTAGCTTGTCTCTGATGGTTCATGGATTAGCTTGTCTCTGATGGTTCATGGATTAGCTTGTCTCTGATGGTTCATGGATTAGCTGGTCTCTGATGGTTCATGGATTAGCTTGTCTCTGATGGTTCATGGATTAGCTTGTCTCTGATGGTTCATGGATTAGCTTGTCTCTGATGGTTCATGGATTAGCTTGTCTCTGATGGTTCATGGATTAGCTTGTCTCTGATGGTTCATGGATTAGCTTGTCTCTGATAGTTCATGGATTAGCTTGTCTCTGATGGTTCATGGATTAGCTTGTCTCCGAGGGTTCATGGATTAGCTTGTCTCCGATGGTTCATGGATTAGCTTGTCTCTGATGGTTTATGGATTAGCTGGTCTCTGATGGCTCATGGATTAGCTTGTCTCTGATGGTTAATCCTCATGGAGTAGCTTGTCTCTGATGGTTCATGAATTAGCTTGTCTCTGATGGTTCATGGCTTAGCTTGTCTCTGATGGTTAATCTTCATGGATTGGCTTGTATTTGGTGGTTCATTGATCAGCTCGGCTGTGATGGTTCATGGATTAGCTTGTCTCTGATGGTTCATGGGTTAGCTTGTCTCTGATGGTTAATCTTCATGGATTACCTTGTCTCTGATGGTTCATGGATTAGCTTGTCCTTGATGGTTAATCTTCATGGATTAGCTTATCTCTGGTGGTTTATGGATTAGCTTGTCTCTGATGGTTCATCAATTATCTTGTATCTGATGGTTAATCTTCATGGATTGGCTTGTATTTGGTGGTTCATTGATCAGCTCGGCTCTGATGGTTCATGGATTAGCTTGTCTCTGATGGTTCATGGGTTAGCTTGTCTCTGATGGTTAATCTTCATGGATAACCTTGTCTCTGATGGTTCATGGATTAGCTTTTCCTTAATGGTTAATCTTCATGGATTAGCTTATCTCTGATGGTTCATGGATTAGCTTGTCTCTGATGGTTCATCAATTATCTTGTATCTGATGGTTAATCTTCATGGATTAGCTTGTCTCTGATTGTTCATGGGTTAGCTTGTCTCTGATGGTTAATCCTCATGCATTAGCTTGTCTCTGATGGTTGATGGATTAGCTTGTCTCTGATGGTTAATCCTCATGGATTAGCTTGTCTCTGATGGTTCATGGATTAGCTTGTCTCTGATGTTTCATGTATTACCTTGTATCTGATGGTTAATTTTCATGTATTATCTTATCCCCGATTGTTTATGGATTAGCTTGTCTCTGATGGTTAATCTTCATGGATTAGCTTGTCTCTGATGGTTCATGGATTAGCTTGGCCCTGATGGTTAATCCTCATGGATTAGCTTGTCTCTGATGGTTCATGGATTATCTTGTCTCTGATGGTTCATGGATTAGCTTGTATCTGATGGTTAATCTTCATGGGTTAGCTTGTCTCTGATGGTTGCTCGATTAGCTTGTATCTGATGGTTAATCTTCATGGATAAGCTTGTATCTGATGGTTAATCTTCATGGATTGGCTTGCGTCTGGTGGTTCATGGATTATCTTGTCTCTGATGGTTAATCTTCATGGATTATCTTGTCTGATGGTTCATGGATTAGCTTGTCTCTGGTGGTTCATGGATTAGCTGGTCTCCGCTGGTTAATCTTCATGGATTAGCTTGTCTCTGATGCTTCACGGATTAGCTTGTCTCTGATGCTTCACGGATTAGCTGGTCTCTAATGGTTCACGGATTAGCTTGTCTCTGATTGTTCACGGATTAGCTGGTCTCTGATGGTTCACGGATTAGCTGGTCTCTGATGGTTCACGGATTATCTTGTCTCTGATGCTTCATGGATTAGCTTGTCTCTGATGGTTCATGGATTAGCTTGTCTCTGATGGTTCATGGATTAGCTTGTCTCTGATGGTTCATGGATTAGCTGGTCTCTGATGGTTCATGGATTAGCTTGTCTCTGATGGTTCATGGATTAGCTTGTCTCTGATGGTTCATGGATTAGCTTGTCTCTGATGGTTCATGGATTAGCTTGTCTCTGATGGTTCATGGATTAGCTTGTCTCTGATGGTTCATGGATTAGCTTGTCTCTGATGGTTCATGGATTAGCTTGTCTCTGATGGTTCATGGATTAGCTTGTCTCCGAGGGTTCATGGATTAGCTTGTCTCCGATGGTTCATGGATTAGCTTGTCTCTGATGGTTTATGGATTAGCTGGTCTCTGATGGCTCATGGATTAGCTTGTCTCTGATAGTTAATCCTCATGGAGTAGCTTGTCTCTGATGGTTCATGAATTAGCTTGTCTCTGATGGTTCATGGCTTAGCTTGTCTCTGATGGTTAATCTTCATGGATTGGCTTGTATTTGGTGGTTCATTGATCAGCTCGGCTCTGATGGTTCATGGATTAGCTTGTCTCTGATGGTTCATGGGTTAGCTTGTCTCTGATGGTTAATCTTCATGGATTACCTTGTCTCTGATGGTTCATGGATTAGCTTGTCCTTGATGGTTAATCTTCATGGATTAGCTTATCTCTGGTGGTTTATGGATTAGCTTGTCTCTGATGGTTCATCAATTATCTTGTATCTGATGGTTAATCTTCATGGATTAGCTTGTCTCTGATGGTTCATGGATTAGCTTGTCTCTGATGGTTAATCCTTATGGATTAGCTTGTCTCTGATGGTTCATGGATTAGCTTGTCTCTGATGGTTAATCCTAATGGATTGCTTTGTCTCTGATGGTTCATGGATTAGCTTGTCTCTCATGGTTCATGGATTAGCTTGTATCTGATGGTTAATCTTCATGGATTAGCTTATCTCTGATGGTTCATGGATTAGCTTGTCTCTAATGGTTTATCTTCATGGATTAGCTTGTCTCTGATGATCCATGGATTAGCTTGTCTTTGGTGGTTAATCCTCATGGATTAGCTTGTCTCTGATGGTTCATGCATTAGCTTGTCTCTGATGGTTAATCTTCATGGATTAGCTTGTCTCTGATGGTTCATGGATTGGCTTGTATCTGATGGTTAATCTTCATGGATTAGCTTGTATCTGATGATTAATCTTCTTGAATTAGCTTGTGTCTGGTGGCTCATGGATTAGCTTGTCTCTGATGGTTAATCCTCATGGATTAGCTTGTCTCTGATGGTTCATGGATTAGGTTGTCTCTGATGGTTTATGGATTAACTTGTCTCTGGTGGTTCATGGGTTAGCTTGTCTCTGATGGTTAATCTTCATGGATTAGCTTGTCTCTGATGGTTCATGGATTAGCTTCTATTCGATGGTTAATCTTCATGGATTAGCTTGTATCTGATGGTTAATCTTCATGGATTATCTCGTGTCTGGTGGTTCATGGATTAGCTTGTCTCTGATGGTTAATCTTCTTGAAGTAGCTTGTCTCTGATGGTTCATGGATTAGCTTGTCTCTGATGGTTAATCCTCATGGATTAGCTTGTCTCTGATGGTTCATGGATTAGCTTGTCTCGGATGGTTTATCCTTATGGATTAGCTTGTCTCTGATGGTTCATGGATTAGCTTGTCTCTGATGGTTAATCCTAATGGATTAGTTTGTCTCTGATGGTTCATGGATTAGCTTGTCTCTGACGGTTCATGGATTAGCTTGTATCTGATGGTTAATCCATTGTCTCTGATGGTTCATGGATTAGCTTGTCTCTGATGATTAATCCTCATGATTAGCTTGTCTCTGATGGTTTATGGATTAGCTGGTCTCTGATGGTTCAAGGATTAGCTTGTCTCTGACGGTTCATGGATTAGCTTGTATCTGATGGTTAATCCATTGTCTCTGATGGTTCATGGATTAGCTTGTCTCTGATGATTAATCCTCATGATTAGCTTGTCTCTGATGGTTTATGGATTAGCTGGTCTCTGATGGTTCATGGATTAGCTTGTCTCTGATGGTTAATCCTCATGGATTAGCTTGTCTCTGATGGTTCATGAATTAGCTTGTCTCTGATGGTTCATGGCTTAGCTTGTCTCTGATGGTTAATCTTCATGGATTGGCTTGTATTTGGTGGTTCATTGATCAGCTCGGCTCTGATGGTTCATGGATTAGCTTGTCTCTGATGGTTCATGGGTTAGCTTGTCTCTGATGGTTAATCTTCATGGATTACCTTGTCTCTGATGGTTCATGGATTAGCTT
>JAVTVY010047135.1:0-24432 GCA_036873755.1 Hanleya hanleyi | reverse complement strand
TATACTTTCGCGAAGGAGAATGACGACGATAATAAATATTCATAAGGTGAAAATAAGACAGCTCACTGATTGGCCAAGGTTGAGCGAGGCCCGGTGTAATTGGAGGAAGAGGTCACGTGGTGACGCAGTCGCTATGGTCACTGTCGGACAAAAGACCGGCTGGGAAAGAATGGCGGATAAAACATTTATGGCGAAGACAACAGGTCCTGGGAAAATGTGTAAAATAAACTCAGATGGGCAGATTTGACGAGCTAGTCATCAAGGTTAGATACTTTGGTAGTTTATACTCGCGTTACGTGAAATATTCAGGAATTTGGAAGCAGATTTTACTATTTTTCGAACGTTTCTCTTGGAGCAAACCAAACACATTTGGTGTCAAATCGCGCATTTTCCATCTATTATTTCTGTTCGTCTCCCGATTTCATTTTACCTTTACTACAAAATATACCAACTGTCCATATAGTCAGATTTATTGAAATTTTGGCTTTCTGAAAATGTATAGTTTTAATAAGGTTTTACTCAAAGTAAATGCAAACCATTGCAAGAATAATCCACCGCATGGGAACTCGGTGACTCGTCAAAACCCGTCGTCATGGGTTAGGCAAACACTCGTCAAAACACGCTTACATGGGGATCTACACAAGTCGTCAAAACCTGCTTATATGGGGGAAAGAGTTAAGGGGATGAATAAGACATTAAACCAGAGACTCACTGATTACAATTACATAATCAACTATTCTTCAAGCAGTTGTTGTAGGTCAACTGTAATTCAATCATATTAAAATTAACTACTGTAATCAGACTGTCAATGTACAGTACAAGGCAGAAATAACTTGCTCATAAACGCGAGTGAAAAAAAACATTTTCGCGACTATAATTTATTAATCGCAGCCGGAAAACTCGCCTAAATCGCGCAAAAAAACAAAAGCATAATCGCGACTGAAACGCGTACGGTCGACGCGTTTCAGTCGAGATTATGCTTTTGTTTTTTTGCGCGATTTAGGCGAGTTTTCTGGCCGCGATTAATAAATTAAAGTCGCGAAAATCTTTTATTTTTTACACAGTGAAACTGACCTTACTGACATATGCGTTCGTGTGCAAACACGGATTAACAAGTGAAGAAATTAAAACAATAGCACAGTTCATTTCCCGCCTAATCACCCACGCCAGCACTCAATCACAATAGATCTTCACTTCTTTACTTAGCTAGCTACTGTAAAGATCGTGTGTAAAGCTCCAGCGTATTACGGAAGGATTTTACGTTTACAACGAGTGATAACATCATCTACAAGTCTACAAAGCAACGAAAAGATCAAGTTGGGAAGTATTCTTGTGTATATCTGTCGATAAAATAATGGCCTCTATGTTCTGTTCCGTCTGTGGGAAGTCTAAATCAACGACCGACTTACATTCTGTTTGTCTTGCGTGTCGAGGCAATATTGCTTGTGATTGTACCCATAGATGTCAGGAGTGTCAACAATGGCCCGATGATTTATTTCAAGATTTAATGACCGGGTCTCGTGCGGGTTCCCTTCCCCCTGGTTTAATGTCGGAGACTAATATCATGACTCCGCCCTCCCATTTTATTGAAAATGGGACGGCGAAGAAGCCTGCATCGATTGGCAGTCCTTGGATGGGCCCTTTACGTTCTTTATTAGATAAAGGTATTGCGCCAAGCACTAGTACTTTTGTTTCTGATCTGTCCACAGGTAAAAGGAAAAAAGTAATGGGGTCCGTCCTAGATGAAGGTACGGGAGAGTCAGCCGAGGTCACAGTGGAACTAGATCTTCCCGAAAGTGTGTCCCCCATGGAAATCGAGACGAACGAGATGAGGACCACTTTGACTCCGGGCATAAACACTGGTGACGTTGTAAGTACGCCCGTATGTGCTGTTGGGAATGATATCACTGGGGGGACTCCCGCTGGGAATACCCCGATATCTAATAATTCCCAGGTGTCGTTTGTTGGTCGTCAACCAATTTCGACACTCCCTGTTGCTCCAGGGGCAGCCTTAGGCATGGTAAGTGGTGCTGTAAATAACTATGGTGTAATACCAGGTATAGTTAATTTCAGCACAGCAGACAATACCTCTGGTGGATATAGAGACAATGTATCCATGGTCTTACCAGGAGTAAACTCCACGACCTTACGTAATACCCCAGTCACGGGAGTTATCACGCAAGGCCGGGTAGGATTAAATCCCTTGCAATTGAACACCTCTGGGTTGACAAACGCAGGGGATCGAGGTCATTGTTCTGCAGGAACAATGCCAGTTTCACACTTAATACCTCAGAGTGTTAATAGAAACAATACGGCATTGTTCCAGTCACAACAGGGTATGACTGAGAATGGTTCTGGGTCGGGTGTCATAAACCCATATAGGGCTCATTATCAACTTCCTGTCAGCCAATTCCGGTCGCCTGCGGGTTCCGGTATGGTTAACTCCGGGATTCCGGTTAGGACTTTTCGTCCTTCCGGTCCCACTATAAGGAGGCCTGTTGTGACAAACCCCGGTGGGTTGAGACTTCCGGTTCGTCCGGAAATGCAGTGGGCTAGGCCTATTGCATCCCCTTATAGGCGGGTCTCTAATAGTCCACAAATCAATACGGGAGTTCCGGTTATTGATGGTTCTCTGTCTGCTGTTATTCTGCAAAGAATGGAACAACAGGCAGCTGAACTAGATCAGTTCCGGCGACTCTTGACTTCCGCTTCCGGTACTGTTCAGGTTCCATCCCCGGTTCCGACACAGCTTCCGGTAGTATCGTCTGATCCGATTGATTTGTCTACTGACCCATCGATGAGACGTCAGGGGGTCGCGCAACGTCAATCCATTGAGGATAATGACAGTGATCATGATCCGGAGAGACGTTCATATTCAGAGGTACTAGAAGCTCTGTACGAGTTGTACCCTAATATGTCACGACCCCCACCGCCGACATCCTCTCGCCTACATACTATGGCAGAGGCTCCGTCGACAACTACCATGCAGACGTCGTCACTTCCTGCGTCAGATGCCATTCATGGTTTATGTTCCGTTCTTGATACGGTTTTAGCCCAGCCTAAAACAATGCAGGAACGTATTACAAGAACGGGAAAACGTGCACTCTTTAGACCGGCTTCCGCTTCGGCACCACTTCCGGTGGAGAAGCCCACGTCTAGAGCGTACGGAATTCATGATTCGGCATATGACTTTAAGGCCGCGGAACCGGAACCTGATCTTGCCGACATATGTAAAGGCAACAAGGTCCCTTCCAAGGTCTTGATCCCGCTAACTGATAAGCAGTCTTCTACTATGGAAGAAGCTGCGCGGCAGGGGGTAGCCATAGCCTCTCACATGGACTGGTTTCTAACGGCCATATCCACTGTGTTGAGCAGGTTGTCGCGTTCGCAGTTAGCAGCCAGTAGTAGTCCTGAGCTACAATTACTGGCGGATCTTCAGAACGTGGCTGCTAAAGCTAATGCTGATGCAATGGCTTTAGCCGCGTTCAATGCTGCGATGGTTGTTCATCTGAGACGACAAGCTTACTTGTCTTCCGTTGTCAACCATGCTCCTGATATAGTCATTCGTACTTTGAAGGAGCACTCGCCAGCATCTTCGCTGTTGTTTAATGGCATTATACCGTCTCTAAGGGATACGGTGGAGAAGGCTAAGCCTAATCCTCCGCCTAGAGCGGGTGGTATGGGGACAGGAAAACGTATTTCTACGGACACTTCCGGTCCACCAGCCAAGCAACCTAGGCCGACTACTTCCGCTTCCGGTCCAAAAGGGAAGTCTCAAGCGGCGGGTCGCATGCCACAACAGCAAGGCCAGACCAATCCCAACTATAAAGGTAAAGGGAAAGGTCGTGGTAAAAAGCAGCAGGGCCGGTGACGATTCGGGCCATGTCAATCTCATGACATGGCGGGACCACGAATTGCCTCAACTTCCGGTCCCGCCGAAATCCAGTCTCCCGGTCGGGGGACGACTTCAAGGATTTTGGCGGAATTGGCAAAACTGGGGATGGATCCGTGGGTAATCCGTACTATTCGATACGGTTACCCCCTAGAATTTACTATAGATCCACCCCTTACTGCTGCTCCCAAGCCCTCCCGTATACCTATACGGAAGGCACACCTTCTGGTAACACAGGCATCTGTGGACAAACTTATCCAGAAGCATGCAGTAATAGAACTTCCGGTCCACGACCGGTCCCCCGGGTTCTATTCTCCGGTCTTCCTTGTGCCAAAGAAGGATACACCGAAAATGCGCATGATAATAAATCTGCGCAGGCTGAACAAGGACTTCCTGATGAAACCCCCTCACTTTCGGATGGAGTCCTTCCGGCCCATCAGGACCGCTCTGGTTCAAGGGGAATGGTTAACTTCCTTGGATCTTCGGGACGCTTACCTGCATATCCCGATTCATCCAAGTTACCGGAAGTACCTGAGATTCCTGGTCGGTGCTCGCCGTTTCCAATTCCAGGTTCTACCTTTCGGTCTAGCCAGTTCCCCTTGGATCTTCACCAGAGTATTTCAGCCAGTGGCGGCGTATCTGCACAGTCGAAGTATCAAATATCATTTTTACCTAGACGATTCCATTATCAGGAATATGTGCAGAATACAACTCCGATGCGATACAACATTTGTATGGCACATCCTCGAACTACTGGGTTATCTCCCACACGAGGAAAAATCGGAGATAACACCGTCACAACAACGGAACTTCCTAGGCGTGGCGTACGACACCAAATTGGTCATTGCTCGGCCACCGGAAGTTCGTTGGTGCAAGATATGTCGCGACATTCCACTGTTCATCAGACATTCTTGCCGCACTGCCATCCAGTTTGCATCAATAATCGGTCTACTGACATCCACACAGGATGTCACACCACGAGGCCGATTACAGTTACGGCCACTAATGATCTATTTAAATCAGCATTGGCCACACAGGCACAGGAATCCCATGATTCCTGTCACAGAGGAAGTCAAACATCACCTATTATGGTGGATGGACCCTCTCAACGTGATGCCTGGTGTAACACTGCTTCCGTTTCAAGCTACTCATCAGCTGTTCACGGATGCTTCGATGCAAGGATGGGGGGCCCACCTCGGATCCAAGTCGATATCAGGCTATTGGACTCCGCAGGAGAGGTTACTCCATATCAATGTGTTAGAGTTCATGGCCGTCAATCGAGCAATACTCTTATTGATACAGGACCTCAAAGGCCAGTTCTGGTAGCTACAGACAACACAACTGTCTTAGCTTACATCAACAAGATGGGGGGAACTCGGTCCTCGAAGCTTCTGAAGCAGACCGAGATACTCTACCATCTGTGCTGGCAGAACGATATCATACTTCGTGCCAGACACATACCAGGACATCTGAATGTACTAGCCGACGCACTGTCGAGAAAACATCAGATTATACCGACGGAGTGGCAGCTTCACACAGACATTCTGCGCCAAATCGCTCAGATTTGGGAACAACCGCTGATAGATCTGTTCGCTACTCACCTGAATCATCAACTCCCTCTGTATATGTCCCCTGTACTGGATCCTCTAGCAGTGGGAGTCGATGCTCTATCGCAGGATTGGACGGGTCTAATAGCGTATGCTTACCCGCCCCCCTTCAATCCTGCCTCTAGTTCTACAAAAGATACGCGCGCATCCATGCGTGGTTTATCTAATTGTCCCTTGGTGGCCAGCTCGTCCGTGGTTTCCCGACCTTCTGGAATTACTGGTAGACGTCCCAAGACGACTACCTCTTTGGGAAAAACTACTTCGTCAACCGAAGTCAGCAATTTTCCACCACAAACCTCAGGCATTCCATCTGCACGCTTGCAAGTGCTCAAGGATCAGCTCACTGAGGTTGGGTTTTCTAGGGAAGCTTCGAGAAGAATGGTCGCTTCCACTCGATCCTCCACATCAGCTTGTTATCAAGGGAAGTGGAGGGTCTTCCATGAGTGGTGTACTGGAAGAAACATTGATGCCCGTTCTGCCTCTGTTCAGCAGATAGCAGATTTCTTGTTACACCTGTTTCAAGACAAGGGTCTTGCTCCATCTACGGTGGATGGTTACAGATCTGCATTATCTAGGATTATTAACCTGTCTACTGGCGTTAATCCTGCCTCTGATCCTAATCTAACAGCTCTGGTTAGATCGTTTAGGATTGACAGGCTTGTCTCTGTACCAAAACTTCCTAAATGGGATTTAGCATTAGTTCTACGGAGTTTATCAGAACCTCCGTTCGAACCCATAACTACAGCCGATCTGAAATTCCTATCCTACAAAACAGTTTTTTTTTGTTAGCCTTGGCTTCAGCGGCTCGCGTGTCAGAACTACACGCTTTGGATGCTAGGGAAATTAGGCATGATTCTCGATGGACTTATGTGGTACTTACTACCATTCCTGAATTTGTAGCCAAGAACCAATCTCTGTACGACACTTCTTGTACAGAATTTAGGGTTCCAGCTTTAGCTGATTTCCTTTCCTCAGGGTTAGAATCGGACAACCTTATGTGTCCGGTTCGTGCCCTTACTGTATATATTAGTCGCACTAAAGTACTACGTGCTGGGCGAAGGCGATTATTTATACCATTTTGTCCCCGGAGCCAACAAGAGATATCTAAAAACACTATCTCTTCTTGGCTCTCCAAAACTATTAGGTTAGCCTACGATGGAGTGTCATCGATGCAGGCTGCGTTGTGTGATGTCTCTGCACATGAGATCAGGGCGCTTGGGGCGTCCTGGCCCTTGTGGACCAACAGGTCGGTAACTGATATTATGAGGGCTTGTTTTTGGAGATCTCACACAACCTTCGCATCATACTACTTGAGAGACATGACACTTATCAAGAACGACCTATTTTCCTTGGGACCACTGGTGACAGCGCAGCAGATCACCGGGGTCGGGTCAGCACACAGACGCTAGAGGCCTGTGTGTTTTTTATCGGTTTTTAATGGTAAGAACACGTTTCCTCATAAAAAACTTTCTTTTAAAAAAAAAGGGGGGGGGGGCACGTGTATATAACTTCCATTATGTCAGCGCCGATGAGCCTGGGAGGTCTGGGCTTACTATAGGGACAGTGTCTACGATACCGTTATATGACCCTGTCGCTATTGAGCCTTTATGGAAGCCTATTCTTATTTAAGTTTTATGGCCAGCATGAAGTCTCTTGCTGACTTCCGTCTAATCCTCACGCCATTAGTCGCTGTCACTTGGACTTCCCTCCGTCCTGCTTTGGGATTCTCGCATATGTCAGTAAGGTCAGTTTCACTGTGTAAAAAATATAATAAATTTACATGTAATTTTTACATTTTTAAACTGAAACTTACCTTACTGACAGAGGGATGGTCCCACCCGACCTCCCCGCTTGGGATCTTTACATTTACGCGTAAGAAGTGGAGATCTATTGTGATTGAGTGCTGGCGTGGGTGATTAGGCGGGAAATGAACTGTGCTATTGTTTTAATTTCTTCACTTGTTAATCCGTGTTTGCACACGAACGCATATGTCAGTAAGGTAAGTTTCAGTTTAAAAATGTAAAAATTACATGTAAATTTATTATTTTTCACTCGCGTTTATGAGCAAGTTATTTCTGCCTTGTACTGTACATGTATGACACATGATATGAATGAATGACCTTGATCTTGATTGTTTTTAGTATGTGTCAATTATTGTCTGCTTCCAGGGGATTTATTTCTTAATAGTGTCCATTGGATGCAGTCGTACCAAGAGGACACGATAGAGAGATGGATCCTGACATAGTAGTGAACAATGATTGATTAAATACCCAATATCACATTCACACTTCATGTACATTCTCACAGAACAATGTATACAATAGCCAAGTTTGAGGACAACAATATGTCTAGACTCACTCACCCTTTCAGTTGAATAAAATCCTAGACAATAAATCCTTACATGAATATCAACAATGTCTACTCTAGCCAGGAAAATACTGTGTTAGTCCAACTACATGTATACATGCCCACCTGTGGCCATACATGTAGTTCCCTCCTGGAGAAAGTGATCCAGTACATTCTCCTACCAGACAACACTATAATATGGCAGCATTAAGACTTCTCTGTTATATGTAGGTTACCCCGCCCCTCCCCTCTCTCTCCCGAAAAATTGTTGAAAGCGATGTTAACACTAAATCATTCATTCGCTCTTCCAGAATTGGACTAATAGAAGAATAGTCCCCCGCTTCTAGTCACTACCATGCCTATCTCCCAATAAATATGCCCTGTCTGTCCAATCAAAATGCAAAATGGAAGAGGTATACTAAATTGTAGTACTTTTTTGTAGGTTTTCAGGTACCCTGTGGTATTATCTTTAGAGAATCACTGTGTTGTATGTTTCCAGGTACCCTGTGATATTATCTATAGAGAACCATTGTCTTGTATGTTTCCAGATACCCTGTGATATTATCTATAGAGAACCCCTGTCTTTTATGTTTCCAGGTACCGTGTGATATTATCTATAGAGAACCACTGTCTTGTATGTTTCCAGGTACCCTGTGATATTATCTATAGAGAACCACTGTCATGTATGTTTCCAGATACCCTGTGATATTATCTATGTAGAACCCCTGTCTTGTATGTTTCCAGGTACCCTGTGATATTATCTATAGAGAACCACTGTCTTGTATGTTTCCAGGTACCCTGTGATATTATCTATAGAGAACCACTGTCTTGTATGTTTCCAGGTACCCTGTGATATTATCTATAGAGAACCACTGTCTTGTATGTTTCCAGGTACCCTGTGGTATTATCTTTAGAGAATCACTGTGTTGTATGTTTCCAGGTACCCTGTGATATTATCTATAGATAACCATTGTCTTGTATGTTTCCAGATACCCTGTGATATTATCTATAGAGAACCCCTGTCTTGTATGTTTCCAGGTACCCTGTGATATTTTCTATAGAGAACCACTGTCTTGTATGTTTCCAGGTACCCTGTGACATTATCTATACAGAACCCCTGTCTTGTATGTTTCCAGGTACCCTGTGATATTATCTAATAGAGAACCACTGTCTTGTATGTTTTCAGATACCCTGTGATATTATCTATACAGAACCCCTGTCTTGTATGTTTCCAGGTACCCTGTGATATTATCTATAGAGAACCCCTGTCTTGTATGTTTTCAGGTACTCTGTGATATTATCTATAGAGAACCACTGTCTTGTATGTTTCCAGATAACCTGTGATATTATCTGTGTAGAACCCCTGTCTTGTATGTTTTCAGGTACCCTGTGATATTATCTATAGAGAACCACTGTCTTGTATGTTTCCAGGTACCCTGTGATATTATCTATAGAGAACCACTGTCTTGTATGTTTCCAGGTACCCTGTGATATTATCTATAGAGAACCACTGCAGTATAAAGCAGCAGAAGATCATGGCACACTACATGGTGTCCATCTTTGGGAACCGTCTTTTCTGTGAGCCAGTGGATGAGAACTCACAGATGTTACCTACCCCTGAACAACTGAAGGGGAAATTACTCATCAAGGTAAACAAAGTAAACTAACACTTGACAAATCTTGAATACGTGTACATAATCATGATATTTTTAACCCCATCCTCCGGAGGAGGAGGGGATTATTGGAATCGTCCTTGGCCATGGGGGCGGCCATTGAGCTGTAGAAAACTTTGTACATCAAGAGCAGAAAAACTAGGAAGACTTAGGCACTGAAACTTGCCTAGTTGGTCACATTTGTAATGTTGTGAGTCTGTATAGTTTTTGGGCGATGGCAGATGAGAATTAATACGTTTTTTTGTGAAGAAATGCTTGAAATTGGAAGGGTAATTTTTTCACGGAACGTGGATGTTGTTGTTCTTGTACGTTAAGAGATTGACGAAGTCACCCGGATGTTCCTGTTGTATAGATATATCCCGGGTATTTGTGAAGCGATCAGTCTCTGCACAGAGGTGACGATGGTAATCAAAGTGTTAGCTATACTCGGATCTCTTGAGCAGGAGAGTGCCTTGTTTTGCGACAACCGTAAAGTGTGATGTTCTTCCCGCATGGAGATGAGGAATAAACGGGCTCGAATAAACAGGCGAATAAAGCACACTTCCAGATCAGGGAATGGAAAACTTACCGACTTTTACGCTTTAGTTGACCTGATAACTATTACTAGGGCAATTTTAAACATATTCTCCGTCAACTTCGGAAGAAAGATACGGAGTTGTTGGCTTGAAATGGCACAGGCCGAAGTGCGTCGGCGGACACGGGCAAGTGAACTGATATTTTTCCTTGAACGAAGTCGGCAACTGACAGTCAAAATCTATATCATTTCTCTGCTAGAAAATCTCAGTTTGCCGATTTTGTTTTATTATGAAAACATTGAAATAATGCGTTAAAATAAACCCCGAAGATTCAAGCAAACTTATTTATCAATTGTGAAGTCAAATTTTTCGTTCTTCGACAAAGCCTCGTGTTCAAAGCCTCCCTTCTTGTTTCTTGTCTCAAACTGCTCAAATCAGAGGGATTAAAAAAAATAATAAATAAATAAAATAAGTTTTTTTAAAAATATTTTTTCCCATTGATAATCAATGTTCAGTTATGTTGATTCCTCAATCAGTAAGTCTGATATTTGATTCAAAAGCCTACCTACTTTGCCAGCATTCGTGGAATTTGAATATTTTCGCTAATTTGGGCACGTTTCCCTGCCCAAAGAAATTTTACTGTGCCGAATAGAGGGATATTCATGACTAAACTTGAGCAACATTGCACATGTGACAGGGGCACTGGACATCACAATAAAATTTATTTCCCAAACAAAACAAATTTTTGGCCCTACCTACTCAAATTTTTCCAAGCCTGTTTCCAGAAACAGACATATTTTGATTTTTGTTGGTGATCAAGAAATTTATCGAAAATATTCAGAGAAATGCTGGTTAATGTAGCTTGATTATCAATTTTTCTGTACTGTCTTGACAATCGCTCTGACACCCCCTATGTTCCTTCATTCCGTCCTTGATCCATTCGCAACATTTTTGCAAGCAAATTACTGGAGCCATGAATATTTCAAATTCGCGCTTTTCTGCCATAAACAAATTATACCTCAGAAAATGACCAGCCCACCTTGCCAGCTTAAAAAAAGTCGTCAAAATACGAACAGCTACGGTAATCAGTTCAGTTTAAATTGTATTTTCCCCCAATATTCCTTAGCTTTCTGTGGTGTGCGAGTCGAAAGAATAAATGCGAGATGAGTACATACTTATCGACCCTATACCAAAGTGGAATAATCAAAACATGTTGGTTTCTGAGGATATTTTCAATTTCCTGACCATGTGTTTCTGCGGACAATGCCCCTTCATGATTTTCTCCCGTCTGAAAAGACATTGAGAAACAGAATTTTTTTTTTTTTTATATAATGCTTCACATCTGATTTTACAAGTTGTCACAGATCTGTATTCTACCGTGTTCTATTTGACGGGAAATTCTATGCAAATCTATTATCCTAAGCGCCGTGTCATTCCTCTCCAAATTTGTGGGTTATGAACACTTAATGGAACAGCCTAATTTAGAGCTGTTACTTTTGCGATGACAAACCCAAGACCACTTCCTTCCCAGTAAAACAATACCAGAGACTTTCATTTGATTTAATGCCGGACACAAGACTTCCTAATTGTCTCCAATGCATGAAGGGCTGAAGAGGGACTATAGTAGTGGGGTCCGTCCGTGCATGCGTGCATCTATCCGTCCGTCTGCCCATCCGAATGACTTTGTTTCCGGACAATAACTTCTGAAAAAATGAATGGATTCTTTTCAAATTTGGTTGTGGATACCTCGCCCCAAGATCTCGCTTGGGATTGTTTTCCCACCGATCCGCCTATAGATGGCGCCACCAGGGGGCCAATTTAAAATTTTGTTTCCGGACAATAACTTTTGGAAAACTGAACGGATTATTTCAAATTTTGTATGTGGGTACCTGGTCTCAACATCTTGCTTGGGATTGTTTTTCACGCCGATCCGTCTATAATTGGTGCAATCTGGGAGTCGAGTTAAAATTTCGTATTTCACACCTTGGCAAAATTTTAAGTTGAGAGGTCTGAGGTTGGAGCAGAGGCTACAGAGTCCAGTCTCCTGTGGATGACAGATCATGACACAAGACTGGAATTGCTCCCTACACATCTGGACTATATATAAGGATTACCCTTCTGTCCATTGAGGCACCTAACACACTTCATTCAGCTCCGTACCTTCTCGTATGGACTGGAATGTCACCGGGGGCATCGCGAGGAAATCATGTGACTTTTGATCAATGCGGCTTCTCGTTTTTTCTTCCACTAAATGCATTTATGGATTGACTGAAGGAAACAGATTAAGACAAGAAAAAAGCGAGTGGCCATTACCGGTTGTGGAAATAGTATATGTTTTACAGCCGTTGAAGGTTAACCATGATGGAGTTCGGATCAGAGGAAGGAAAGCGACGCTGATCGGAGAACTAGTCGACAATTAAAACAGCCAGGCAGCAGGTTAATGAGGAGTTAGCCTGAGTATAACAGGTTCATCTAGTCATCATCAAACACATGGGTTGTATGACAGAAATTTGGCCAGTTATTAACGTCCCTCACATCTAATGTGGCGTGGCTGATTGACAGCTAGCCATAGGCATTATTCCATCTCCTCGGTTATGTTCATATTATGTATGTGTGAGAGAGAGCGAGGGTAATAACCCTGCTTTGACAGCTCCAGGCAGAATTGACAAGCGTTAACATTACGCTTTCGCTGGCTTTTCATTTTAACCAGTTTTCCCCGAACTTGGTTGGTGATGAAATTGGAAAAGATCAATTTCGGTTGTATAAAAGCGATTGAATTTGATTGATTGTTCGTACATGCAGAGAATCAGAAGTGGATCTGATTTAAAAATGGGATGTGGTCTACGTAATATTGCTTTTGGCAGCATATCGAGCTGTCTGCTGATATGGAGCTTTAATGAGAACACAAACATTATTAAAGTTAACTGACGGCTTGACCAAGTCCAGAGTTCGAAATGTTTAAAAAAAAAAAATACCAGTCTCAGGTGACAGGTAAGAATGATTTCTACCGGTCTCCTCTCAACAGTAGCCTGAACGAACTAATGATACAAAATAATGTTGCTTTAATATAGAAAAAAAAAATGCTTCCAGTACATGGAGTTTAATTTATGTCTAATTAATGCATTAATTAATCTGTTGGTTTTTGAACAAAAATTAATTACATTTTTTATCATTTAGAAAGTGATCATATAACAGTATTTTCGTTATTTTGGGATAACACTATATTAGAATAGCACAAATTCTAGTGCTGAAAATTTGGTCGAGCCCCGTGCGGGATTCGAACCAGCGACCCCAGAGTCAGGCACCTAATCGTATGTCGGCGATCTAAACCACTCGGCCAACGGGCCTCCCACAAAAATAGGAAAAATACTGTATGTTCGCTTTCAAGACTACCGGTCTGCTACCTCCTATTTTTGTGGGAGGCCCGTTGGCTGAGTGGTTTAGATCGCCGACATACAGTGCTGGCGATTAGGTGCCTGACTCTGGGGTCGCTGGTTCGAATCCCGCACGGGACTCGACCAAATTTTCAGCGCTAGAATTTGTGCTATTCTAAGATAGTGTTATCCCAAAATAACGAAAATACTGTTAAAAATTAATTGATCATGAATTTAATTGGACGAACAAATTATAAAAGAAATCAATTTTACAGTTGCCGTCTATTGTAGTACCAGCTACTACATATACATGTATATATAAGGAACTGATATGATATCTTTGACTGTGAAATCTTGCTGTACATAACCTTCTGATGTTTTTCTGGATCAAACTGGAACTAATTATCAAACATTCCATAATTCTGTGACAGCTATACAAGTATTGCAGCCTGTAGTTACAGTATTTTGGAGTGTGTTTATCTTGTGTTTCAATTTAAGTGTCAGCTCTCTCGAGATGGCCTGAAGAAATCAATAAATTGCGTGCTATTCAAGATATTAATCTGTAAGTGCATCTCGCCCTAAAGATACCGCAGCCATCAGCTGTTCTTGTACACTTCATATCTGATAATGCTTGTCTACATTATTTACATAAGATCACATGAGCACAACACAGATTAATCCTACAAAGATTGTCTTAATCACTGTGAAGCTGTCATATAATGTTAACTGCTTTCTTTTTTATGTTGCAATGTTAATGACACGAATGAAATGCCTATAAATTGACAGTAAATGGGAACTGTAAGACACAGCTCATCATCTTTATGTAGAGCCACGGAGAAGGACTTTTGTGGAGAATTGCATGTCACATGTAACATTTCATTAAGAATAAAAAGTGAGTTCCAACAAATGTCAAGCTGTGTAACTGTTTTCAGTTCAAATTAAAATACACATTTTTAGCTTTTGATGTAGTAGTTGCATGCTGATGGAATTCTAGGGAGAGAAAACTGCCAGAAATCCAGGGAAATAACTTGCTAAGAAGTCATTAGAGATCTTCGGAACCAACACATTGTGAAGTTGATTCACTTTTGCATTCAGTTCTAAAAACAGCCATACTCGGGCTCAGAATGGATGCCATCTTTTATCGGGAATGACTTATTGACTATTGACAACTGCAGTTTTTTTACCCCTCAGCCTGTAAGGCTTGTCGTCGGCAAGTACGTCCGGTGGGTCGTCCGGTCGTCAGTCGTCAACAATTCTTGTGACCGGTCTAGAAGCCAAACCGTTGCTTCTAGAGACTTCACATTTGGTATACAGGATTGTTGGGTGGTCAGCCACAAGCCTATCGAATTTGGGTAATTTATGATGAATTTTGCGGTTTCTATGGCAACGTCACGGAAAATTCGTCAATAATTCTTGTGACCGGTCTAGAAGCCAAACCGTTGCTTCTAGAGACTTCAAATTTGGTATGCAGGATTGTTGGGTGGTGAACCACAAGCCTATTGGTTGGAAACTTTGGTGGCCATCTTTAATTTATGCGAAACCATCACAGCTTTCTCGTTACCAAGATATCTTTAGAATGACTTACCCTAGGCACACCAAACTTGCCGTGCACATCCATATGCTCGTGACCCAGAACCCTATTGAATCTGGACGCGATTGGGTGGAAACTTTGGTGGCCATCTTTAATTTATGCGAAATCATGAATCTTGTGTATCTCGGAAACCATTTCGCTGTTCATTGTGAAACTTGGTATAGATTATTGATACAACTTGCCGTGCACATCCATATGCTCGTGACCCAGAACCCTATTGAATCTAGACCCGATTGGGTGAAAACTTTGGCGGCCATCTTTAATTTATGCGAAACCATGAATCTTGTGTATCTCGGAAACCATTTCACTGTTCAGTGTAAAAGTTGGTATAGATTATCGATACATCAAGACACTTTAAAGGAATGACCAAACCAGTTTCCCTGATTGGGTGAAAGCCTTGGCGGCCATCTTTAATTTATGCAGAATCTTTAATGATGTATTTCTCTGATACCATTGAAGTGTTCTATACGAAACTTGGTATACAGCATCGATGTATCAAGAGACTTGCATTGAATAACCACATCAGTTCTTCTGAGAGGCGGGAAGGATGGTCAGCCATTTTTAATTTATGCAAAATCATTAATGATCTCTATCTCTGATGCCGTTCAAGTGCTCGATGTAAAATTTGGTAAACATCATCGATGCATCAAGAGACTTATGATGAATGGCATAACTGGTTTCTCTGATTGACCAGAAATCTTGGCGACCATCTTTAATTTATGCAAAATTTTTAATGATGTATATCTCTGATACCATTTAAGTGTTCTATATGAAATTTGGTATACAGCATCGATATATCAAGAGACTCGCAATGAATAACCACAGCAGTTCCCCTGAATGACGGGAAGGATAGGCAGTCATCTTTAATTTATGCAAAATCATTAATGATCTCTATCTCTGATACCGTTCAAGTGCTCGATGTAAAATTTGATATACATCATCCTTGCATCAAGAGACTTACGATGAACGACAGAACTGGTTTCTCTGATTGGGCGGAAATCTTGGCGACCATTTTAATTTATGCAAAATCATTAGTGATCTATATCTGATACCATTTTAGTGCTTCATATGAAACTACAAATCATCGATACATCAAGAACCTTACAATTAATGACAACCAATTTCTCTGATTAGGTGGAAACTTTATTGCCATCTTTAATTTATGCAAAACCTATACCTCTGGTACTGTTCAAGTGTTTGATGCAAGACTGCATCATCAGTACATCAAGAGACTAACAATGAATGACAGAACCGTTTTCTCTGATTGGATGGAAACCTTGGCAGCCAGTTTCAATTTATGTAAAATCAATGATGATCTATCCTTTGATACCGTTCAAGTGTTCAGTTTGCTTGGTATACGTCATAGATACATCAAGAGACAAGTAATGACTGCCAGTTTCTCTGATTGGACGGAAAACTTTGTGGCCATTTCTGATTGCAAGTTTTTTGATATTCTGTATGTTTCTCACTTGACTGCTTGATGTTCCTGATATTTTGAAATTAGTACATGTGAATGGCTGGCACCCAAAGCCGAGGGGTTTTAGATGCGCAGCTTCGTATTCCTATCAAAAACTCTATATTACATGGCTCCCACTGAAAATCGGAAGACTTTTATTATTGTTCAGATTATCATTAGGGTTCAAAGCAAGAATGGCTTGAAGCCTTTTGTTTTTATTTAGAATATTTTTGTTCTTCCGCCATATTTTTTGCACGTGATATGTCAAACTATTTATTATAGTTCTCCAATCCATCCAACATCCCATTCAACCAAATCTTTCAGGCTTTTACATAGGCATTTTCCATTCATTGTGTACCAATATACACTGACTAAAACTGTCTGGCTGAGGGGTTGTTGCACCTTTTAGGTGCTGCCTCATGTTGCCTCAGCACCTGTATTGGGTTACATCGCAGTTCCCAGCAACTTTAAGAGATTAATATAGTCCATACACAGAGCTTTTGGTAGCCTGGCCAAAATGTAGCCCAATAATTTCATCATTATGAACAACGTGAAAGTTATTTCATTCTTTCCTAGACAGGCTGGCCCAATAACGTTGTTCACGGGAGATTTTATATGTGCAGAGTTCCACTGTTTTCACCATCTTAAAACATCTCGCATCTGAAAAATGTTAGTCTTTGGATTGCTGATCTTCATATACCGGTAGCTGTCAAAGCTGAAATTGGTAGATTTTACGTTTAAAATATGCAATAATTAAGGTGGCCACTGTTAAAAACCGGCCCACTAAACATAGCTAAAATGTGAGATTGAAATATCACTTTCCCATCTGTCTTTCCAAGTATGAACTTGATCTGCTGAAAACCAGACCTATCAACTATCACGCATTCAGCATGGGACTCCTGCATTTGACATCTGTCTCATGCTCTCACACAGCTATATCCAAATCTCACGCATTCAGATTTTTTCACGAAATAATTTATAAATTAACCAACAATCATTCAAAATTGCTCCATTTTGCAGAAAAAGGAATCTAATATCTAAAATTTCCTGGACTTGGTTAAAAGTATTCATTTATACATGTAAGCTCCATGAAGGGTGAAATTTTAATGGTCTGCTGTTTTTGGAATAAAAAATACTAAAAATTGTGTTAATTAACACCTAGATTTTTTTTCTTTTGTGGGGGCAGGGATCACATAATCCTTGCTGGATACACTCAAATCTCACACCTTTGCAAAATTAGAAGTTGAGAGGTCTGGATATCACAATTCATGGACTTTCAGAATTCAGGGACTTGGACTTTGATAATTTGCTCACTTCCAATCAGGTTAATGTGCCAAGTTTCAAATTGATCTATTCACAAGTTTGGATGAACAGATTTTGGAATTCTCTACTAAAACTGCCATGTAGTGTAACATCATCCCAGATGTACATCTTTATGGCATCCTTTATTAGAGCCATTGTGATCACCAGTGTCTGTAGAGCCTAATTTTAAAAAATTCAAAAAAAATTGTAGTTTTGGTTAGGTTTTTGTTAGGATTAGGGTTTTGCTAGGGTAAGTTTGTTTGGGTCATCGTCGCCGTGTGACCAATAAGGTTAGGTGCGACGTTAAAGGTGAACTGAAAAGCTTTCCAATGTTCTGTTAAAATGTCATAAAACAAGAACTTCTATAGTTGTTACAATTATGTGTGGTAATATTTCTGTGGGTTATTGTTTTATTTTGGGTATATGAGAAGTCAAAACTTATACCGAGAGCCAGGACTTTTAAAAACGTCATCGCTTGCCTCCCGTTGTTTTTGGAACGTCATGACGTTATAGTGGTCCTCGTTCATTCATCCGACGTAGCATGACGTCACATTTGAATAAAACTTGAATGAAGGGGACCACTATAACGTCATAACGTTCTACAAACCAAGAAAGACAAGCGATGCAAGTTTTCAAGACGGATTTATAACAGGATAACTTAAATATTGTTATTAGTACAATTTTGCAAACTATATTTGCCCCACAAACGTATAAAAGTTATGTCACATAAGACAAGATGTATATAAGCAACAATTTAGATAAAATTAAAAGCTTTGCAGTTCACCTTTAAACTTCAACCAACCAACCAACCTTTAATAGAGCTGGAAAATGGTAGACCAATCCCTTGAGTGGTGTCTGAGCCGGAACTACAGAGACATAGAAGAAGACTATAACTAATCTGAACAACTCTCACTCATGGCTTCTATCCTCTGGCTTTGAAACCTTAACAATACAGATCCGAAATTGGTGCTGCAGTAATTAGATAATAATATGCCAGCTGAAAGAACCAACGTTCGACATGTGGTATGACAAGTTATGTCGTGTAAACGATGATCCGGTTATGGGTAACAGCTGTTCTCGTCAATGCCAGATTTATGATCAATACCGTCATCACTGATGTAACAACTCTAAGTAAACAGTTCTCTCTCCTCCTAATGGTACAAGATCTTTTTGTCTATCACAACATTGATTTACGGTTAGCACGAGCTGTCTTTCTATTTATGTTGACCGAATTTATCTCTGCTACAGTTTTGTGGGATGATTTATTATCGCCATGTATGGATATGATATTGTGGTATTGATGTGAGATATCTGATATCACCTGTTTGTTCAACCAGCTGTTGTGGGGCTGGAAATAAGCATTGCTCTAGTAACCTCTTAATGGGTTATTACATTCTCACGGACAGTAAAGCCAGGCGCACACGAGGGCTATCAGCTGAGCTAACGACCTCAATTACCTGTCAGCTCAGGGGCTAGCTCTCCTGTGGTTTCAGCGCACACAGTGAGCAAAAGGATCACTGGTTCCTGCAGAACACGTTCTTCGAGATCATGTGAACAGCCATTTTGAACAACTGTAAAAATCACGTGAATTCGAGATACGTTTCTATTGGCTGGTCAAATAAAACTGCTGAGCTGTTGGCTTGCGTTCACCGCACACGCTGAGGATTTGGTCTCGCGAGGCGTAATTATCAAACAAGTTTGATATTTTTCTCCCGGCCTCGCGAGTCCAAAAACTCACCAAAAACTGCCCGCACACGAGAGCTAGCCCCTGAGCTGACATTCAATTGAGGCCGTTAGCTCAGCTGATAGCTCTCGTGTGCCACCCTGGCTTTACTTAGAAGGTGGTGGTTCTGTCCGAGATGCAAACCTCATGTCACCATCAACTGGCCTCATCTGCTATACGCAAGGTGAAATAACCTTAAGTTAACTGACCTTCAAACCACCCCCCCTTCATGGACAGTAAACCTGTTAGGTTACTGAACACATTTGTACAACATAGACTTGTTATTAATAAGAATATTGTGGTAACAACCATGTTCTAGATTGAATATATAATGTTATGAATTCATACTGATAGGATCATATATCTACAGCACTGTGTACTTGATACTTGTCCCTGATATAAATAAATCAAAGCAAAAATGTGCAGAATCTTTTTCTGTTCAGAGTTTTACTTTAATACTGAGTTGACTAGTATTCACTAGAGGACAGTCCAATGTTGAGGGCAGAGTATTTGCCTCTCTTTCTTTTCCCTTGTTTCCCTCTTAGCAGTAATTTTTTGGCTTGGCCCGACTCCTCTCGTTCTTACATATGGCACAATTGGGTGATATTTCAGCATGCATACAAAATTTAACATCTGAACTGAATAGATATTTCTCGAACAATCTGTTGATGGTCATACACAAATATATAGGGAAATGTGTAGTAATCTGTATACACTCAGCACTGATTTATAAACTTTATCAATACTTCCACTTGCTGTAATGAAATACATTTAGAACAATCGCATGCTCATGTAATTGATTATCTCGCTTAATTAATTCCAACCTTTATAAAAGTAATATTACACCAAGGGAGAAGGGGGCTGGAACCCACAATGATGAAACTTCACCTGTCTGCGAGTTAAGTGCAGTGTCTAACTTGTTGAGCTATTATATATCCATAGCATTACATCACTAATTAGTAAACACATTTGGGATAACAAGGTGAACATTAAACTAATTTTTAATTTAATTTTCAGTGATCAAGACCAGTCAGAACCAAAAAATATTGATGGTTAGACTGTATGGAATGCAGATAAGAATTGAATTTATTCTGGTTCTTGGCTGCTTACTACACACATTCCTTCCCAAAATAGCTTATTAAAATACATTCAGTTCATTGAAAATGAGATTTCAACACTATTTCATCTGTCTTCCAACCCCTGCTCAGATGAAAATTGCCTCAATTTCTTTAAAGAGGTAGTAGCGTGATTTTAGTTGTTCGGGTAAACTGAACAGCATGATCACTTGCAACATTTGCCAAAAGATTTTCAAGTATTGAAATCTCGTATTTCATATAAGGATCAATATTGTCAGATTCTTCAATTCGGTCTAGTGAACAACATGAAAATGGAAAATGACTGAGATGATGTCGGATAACGTGATCAGGTATCCATGACGTCACATTAGAAGCCGTCACAGTGCGATAAAAGTTCTAAGATCGAGTATGACGTTGCAAAGCATCACGCTCGGAATGCCAGTGCGCGTTTTCTGACGTCATCTCAGGCACTGGAGCCAAGTGCAGGTGCTGTTACGTTTTTCAGAGAATGTCAGAAGTGTGATTTCAATGCCCGTGATATTAAAAAATGAGGTCACAGAAACACGTTCACCATAGTTGCTTTCAACTACTGAATAACTTTTATCGAAATATGTTATTTGCTGAATATTTTTTAAATGACGCTTTTACCTCTTTAAATATTGGAACTTAAGGATGTGTACTTAAGAATAAGAATAACACTTCCACAATATTTATCTAATGAACCTTGATGTGGGTCGATGGCATGGGGAAGGGGCCATGGCTCTTTAACCCTTGTCCTGTCGACAACGTGTATACACGTTCCTCGACTGTCAAGTTCCAGTGTCGACTCCGGATATATACGTTCCGAGAAACCATCGGACGTTTCATTGTTTTTCGAAACAAATGGGGCCACGTGCGGAAAAATCCAACCAGGCACGGCTTACTCCAACTAAAACGTATTATTTCATTAATTATTTAACGTGAGTTCGGTGTTTATTACTAAAAAAGACGCTTAGTTATGTGAAGATTGTCTACAAATGTAAAACAGAGCGTCATTTATTCGGAAAAGTTTGTTGAAACGCGTGAAAACGCACCTTGTTTACAAGTTTCTGCAAAGAAATCCCGAAAGCCCCTTCACACGTTAAAGATATGAAATTGAAGGGCAACAACTCTGCTTCCATTTCCGCACAATCTTTTGTGTGTCAAATTGTATGAATGCATCGATTTTATTGGGTGAAAATGGTCATGTGTTTCGAATCCTTCCCATTCAACCTCGATAAACCCACGAAAATGATGATCACCTGATGTAACCCGACTTGCTGATTGGTCAAACTGTGCCAACTGCTCATTAGCATAAAATATTCACGAGTTACGCATGCGCCCTGGCCGATTTCGACGGAGTCAGAATGGCGCTCGGTTTCGCTGAGGGAAGCCACACTTCGCGTAAACAAAAGGATTTTTACCGATTTACTTGGAATATTCAATAAATATTCAATGATCGTTATGCTACGAGTAACCAGGAATACATACTGTGACATCTATCAGAATTTAGACGAGTTATTAAGTGGAGATGAAGCAAAACAGACCATCCATCGGTAGTACTCTGAACGTGATAGAATTCTAACGTGAGTTTTACGGTACACAATTTTTCCGAATTACGATTCCTAAATATTTCTAAAGCTGTAAAATGACAAATATGTTCTGAATGTATGTTCAGGGTTTTAAAATGATGTATCGTGCATCAAATACTATCCATTATTTCAATTTATTTATCAATTCCCATGACCAGACAGTCGCCGTGTTTTGAGCCCATTTTGAACAGTTCAACTCTGCTTGACAGCATGGCACTCACACGTCGACCAGCGTACAAGTGGCCGACAGGACTAATAGGTTTGTGTGGTATAGTTGACCAGTTTATTGGTCATTTGGTGTCAAATTGTCTGACATGAACATGTGGTCACACCCAGTAATTATGTCACATACACACAATGGATTACATGTCTGACAGACTGGATGAGCTGTCACATTTAGCACATTTCTCCAGATTAGGTGTGATTGACCCAAGGATTACACCTGACAACTTGCCTGGATGGACATGGTATGAGTTAGGCTGTACCATCAGTCGCTCATGCCAATCTCCTGAGGGATTTCTTCACTGGTCGTTTAATGAGCAGAATATGTTTTTTTTCAGCAAATCATCTAATACTACTATGTATGCAAGCATTCTGACTTTAGGTAAATCTATGTATGAATGAGGAAGCACATACAGTATGAGTAACATACATGTAAAAGTGGGCATGGGTATCATCAAGTATGGGTGGCCATGGGTATCATCAGGTATGGGTGGCCATGGGTATCATCAGGTATGGGTGGCCATGGGTATCATCAGGTATGGGTGGCCATGGGTATCATCAGGTATGGGTGGGCATGGGTATCATCAGGTATGGGTGGGCATGGGTATCATCAGGTATGGGTGGGCATGGGTATCATCAGGTATGGGTGGGCATGGGTATCATCAGGTATGGGTGGGCATGGGTATCATCAGGCCATGTGGGTGGGCATGGTGTCATCAGGTGCTGGGGTGGGCATGGAGGTATCTGCATCAGGTATGGGTGGCCATGGGTATCATCAGGTATGGGTGGGCATGGGTATCATCAGGTATGGGTGGGCATGGGTATCATCAGGTATGGGTGGGCATGGGTATCATCAGGTATGGGTGGGCATGGGTATCATCAGGTATGGGTGGGCATGGGTATCATCAGGTATGGGTGGGCAGACTCGGTGATGAACATGAAATCAGTGTCCACTTGGTACATACATATACCTCCTTAGTGCCAGTTAGTTCCTTTTATTACCGATTGTATTGTCAGTTGTTGATACCTATGCCACTTGTTTACTTGATACAGGGTAAACAGTTAGCCTTACACACAGACACGGAGGAGGGATACGTCACTGATGAGGATGAGGGGGCTGAAACAGAGAGAAAGAAGAACAACAAAAGGGTAAAGGCAAATCATTTCTGTGTATATCTGCAATGTTGATAGCCAACTTCAGATGACCAGTCACTGTCTTAGCTGACCAATCACTATCTTAGCTGACCAGACAATGTCTTAGACATGTAAGATGACCAGTGACCAGCCAATGGCTTGCCTTGTAGTCTTAATATTACAGGGAATAAAAAAAAAGTGATAAAAAAATAGAAAACAACTATAGGCCGCCAGCACTGCACCTGAATACGTGTGTCAGTTTATCGGTTATTTATACGAACTGGTCAAGCCAGCCAGAGGGGTCCAAATGAACCCAAATGAAAGTCAGATTACCCAAATGAAAGTACAATGAACCCAAATGAACAAGTATTCACTTCAACGAAGGTCCTATTATATAATAGAATGCAAATTTGGTTTGAATGGAGCGATAGTAGGCCAAAAAGTATAATTATAGCGAGTCCACCGAAACTAGAACAATATCAACTAGAACGGCAAAACACTGCAGTCGCGAGACAACGTAAAGGGAAATAACTCGCTATCCAAGACCGAGAAAAAATCTATTTCAATCAATCAGCATCGCCTACCAAATTGTTGATGCTTCATAGCAAAACGAAAATGGCAATGATTAAGGAAAATATATCTAGAAAATAAGACTGAAGGAAATAAAAGATGTGTATGATACATTATTTTATTATGTTGAATAACGTGAATGGTCAGTCAAATGACGTTAAAAGTGTACATGAATTTGCGCTAGCGGGCCCTCTCGCTTCTGCACCTTCTCCGTTGGCCAGGCTTTTTGGCGATCCTATTAGTTTTTGGGATTCAGAAATTCGTGTTTGTGGCGTGTATTTTCAGGTTTTCATAACATTTGCAAGAGCTCATATCGACATGTTATGATTGTAAAACGTTGT
>JAVTVY010047134.1:0-23090 GCA_036873755.1 Hanleya hanleyi | reverse complement strand
ATGTTTATAGCCACGTTTATAGGTGTTCTTCACCTGTGTGGCCTATCTGACATTTGTCAAAATGAAACAAATAAATAAATAAATAAAATATGGTAAATATCATAAATACATGTTCTATGCAGACAATTTAATGAGGAAGAATTTTAAGTTTGCAAAAATATTGGGCTGTGGAAAAAAATTCTCATCTACGTAACATTTGTCGTCATTTCAATTTGTTAACTGAGCGTGGAGAAACACAGATCAGATAACGCCGTTCGTTGCGAGCCTGCTTCTCTTAGAGATTAATGACATCATTTCATCTCTGTGGTGCACCTGTATTTCACCTTCACTCTTGCACTCTTGGCCGAGAAAGCAAACCAAGTAATTGGTGCCAAAGCAAGGGCACGCTTTCATCCCTCTAAACTGTATTTGTGCTGGTTTACCATGATGATCATGCAAAGAGAAATACCGTAGCAAATAATGACGGCTTGAAAACGTCACAAAATATAGTGCACACATCATAGAATGCTAGTCTGGTTGATGGCCAACAATTCAGACTGATACTGAAATGGCAATTTGTTATGGTGTGATGCTTTTGATGAACGAGCAATTTCTCTTCAACCGGCACCGAAGGCACGACCTTCGAACTTTGGTCGTGCTCGTACCGCTCTGAGCTATGTCAACTTGTGAGAGATTGTCCCGTAAATCCCCTATCATGAAGATCAGTCCGAAGTATATGAAAACTACTGTGAACAGCGCATTTCTTCGGTATCATGTTATACATCATGTCACAGGAGATCAAACGAGACCAATCACCATCTAATCTGCGATTTAATACCAAACCTCTCTAGAAATGTTTGCACAAATACTTCATTTTAACATGCCTGAAACTGTTCGGTCTTCACCGGAGAATTTACCGTAATGGTGTTAGACCTTTATGCACGACGATTTGATAAATGGGCGATTTGGGGCACAAGGTCAGAGGAGTTCAGTCAGCCAGAAAATGATGTAAATACTATTCTACTGAATATGAAGAACTATATCGAAGAAAAGTATAATTATATCTCCCTCTTGATCAATGAGACGACATTAACTGATTTACCCATATTTTCCCGGTACGTCCGTTTTCTACAATATTCGACCAACCTGACAGTTAATTCCTCGTCTAATACCAATAGCCATCACAATCTAATGGTAAGCCAGACGTCGTCATACTTATGTGGAAAATAGTAATGTGTAATATCCGATAAATAGTGTATTTGTCCGAGTATAGATTTTACGATACAATACATGAAAAGATACTGCAGAACATTGTAGTATACATGTATATTATGCTAGCCAAGAACCCGTTCTTCGGAAATCCATGGAGTGCGCATGCGCCCACAGTCAACCCATCAATGCTGTTAATTGGCCCATGAACTCATTTTCCGAGTGTATATGATAAAATTTGTGGCTGATTTATCATGGACTATGGAAAGGTCAAGGTGCATATATAATCAATGAGTTGCTTCACTCGGTTCAATGACTGATGTCGTTCACCAATCTCAGTAAGTTTAACGGTCAAATATCTTATCATATAATCCAACGATTTCCCGCTATTTCCTTTTACCGTTAACAGCCACTACAACGTATTCAAGTCCAAAGGGGCGTTCGGTTCCCTTATGATTATTATTTGCCTGTGTTGTTACTTTAATAACCATGGGATCTACACTATTTACTCGTTAGTATGGACATTCGCACTCTGTGAATTCCATTCATTACTGGAAGTTTCTCTTCTTCTCTCTCGCTTTCAACATCCTACTACTTAACACAGCTTTAGTTCATTGTCTGTCACAGGTTTCTCGCACCGTCAATCAGCTGTTTGCGTTGGTGGTGGTGTTAAATTGAAATCACACAAAATCTAGTTAACCCTACCTGGCCTGGGGGGGCACTTTCCGCCCTCTCCCCCCTTGTTGGTTTTTTCTTCTATCTCCGGAACGACATAAAATTGAGAGCTGAAAGTCCGTGACTTTTTAGATTATTATATTGGGGTCATTTTGAGCCTATTTGCATGACCCTCCGAGCAGAGGATCATGGGTGAATTCAAAATGGCGGCCATGTGGGGTACCAGAAAAGTGATTTTTTTCTCGTCATATTTCTTCAAAATGTTTGCTTTTCTGTATGGAAAAGTGGGTAAAACCTATTTTATTTCATATCAGATTATTTTTTTACTAATTTATCATGAAGTTTTTGCGAAGAAAAAACAAAAATAAAAAAATCGAAAATTCTGACCGAAAAATCGTCCAAAAACGCTCTTTTTGAAAATGACGTCACAATGACGTCATCATGGCGGCCATCTTGGATTTTTTTTTACATTTTCTTGTAGAGCTTGACTCAAAGATATAGTGTGGTAAGTTTCAGCCCTCTAGCCTTAGCGATAGCGAAAATATATATATGGGGGTCACTTTCCGCTCCATCCCAAATCGCCCAGGCCAGATAGGGTTAAAGTCTTCATTCAGATCAATAAGAGTCACGTTTTCTCCATTCTGCATACTGAGCAATCGAAACGTTACTTCAGGCACTATAGCGCGCGCGAAAATCACGCGATGTCTACTCTACTCATCTCAAACATACATGACATTACTAAATAAGTCATATATGGTTCGGCTTGGTTGACAGTGGCGAATCGAGCTTCGCGCTAGCTAATATTTCGAGTACAACTCATCACGTGATCTAACCTTTAGTTAAGTGATGACAGATTGGCGTGAAATACTTTTTTATATGTTTTTTAGTCTTTTAGTTTACCCTCAATGACTTTAGATCTATCCAGGCATTGTCAGGGGACGTTTCATGAGCTGCTGGTAGTCGGTAGCCGTACGGTCATATAGTCATGATAGTAAGATGTAAAGAAGTGTTCTCTAATAGAAATATTGGACGCAGCATAGCATCGTTGAAAAGTCGTGGCCGGTAGCTGCCTTAAGGTACATACGTACATCTTCGTCTCTTTTCATCGCCTGGATTCCAAAGTAAATTTCCCCAATTTCTGGGCCGACGTTGCAAGCTATGAAAAGGATACGGTATCATAATTGGTCGTTAAATCCCAGGTTACGCTTAATTTCGTTTCATATTCCTTAACGATGAGATATATGTATACATTTATCAGCTTGTGTCTATTAAAGTCTATAACACAGGAAGTGCTCAAAGCAGCCCAAAGCACCAGAAAATTACCTAATCACTTAACATGAAGGTAATGAACGCAGCCTCTCTATAATCATGACCATGGATAAACATCGAAATATGTAACTCGTTAATAAACCATCCATGTATGTGTCTTATTGCGCTAAGTGTGTAAGTATGTGCGAAAGATCCTCCATAGTGCAGGTCTTCATACTCCGTCACAACCTTGAATGTATATGATGTACATGCGCTCTTTAAAGGTAGTATTCGAACCTCGCACGGGGCTTGCCCATCCAGCACAAATAAATTGTGATTTTCCAAGAAAGTGTCATAGTAAAAGTAATATGATATAAGTATTCTGACCATTTAGAATAACAGCCATTGAACGGATGACGTTCGAGAGTGATACGCCACCATACGGATGCTCATTTATATAGTTACTCTTTCTATGATACTGTTTGTTCTATTCTTAGCATTTTATTTGTTTTCTTTGAGGGCGAAATAGTGTATCAGTCTCTTTACTAAGTGTTTTTCCTTCGTTAACAAAGTATATTGAAATGAACACGTCTTGGTGTCTTTCGACCAAGGCCGAGTTCTATGCGAAGAAAACGCTGGAGGACAAAATCTCCGAGGTTCCGGGCGGGAACGACGTGGGCGTCTCTTAAGTCAAAATAAAAATGGATACGAGCGCATTTCCTGGGGATGTATTCGCTCAAATGTGGGCATATTCGGAGAGATCAGGAGATGACGAATGTTGCTCGGAAAGTCTACTAATAAAGCGGCTGGTCTTTGTCCTAGCGAATTCGTCTTTGTCATGTCTCGGCCTTGTCAACAGCAACAAAAAAAATCATACGTCACAACCCTCTCACTTCCTGGTTTAGAGCTTTGGGCACAATACCGTCAGAATATTGCCTTATCTCTTATTTATTAGGCACTAATGCCTTTGTTCATTTCCTTCTCACCGACTCTCATCTACATACTTTGTCGGTAATCTACAAAATAGAGGAACATCGCATTAAATTTCTGCTTGAGCAAAGCATGGGAGGTTCGGATTTCGACACTTTTATTTCCATGTGTACAGACAGGAAATCCAAGTATCGGTCAGTATATGGTTGAGAAAACCTACTCCTAATGAGAGCTATACCGTAACATTCACAACGTTCTTTCTTTTCTTAGTTGTGATAAATTACAACGAAAACCGAGGGATACATATCTGCCACGCACACCCATCTCACTCCCCCAAAACTAGAGGCACCATGGACACGTGACAGCTCTTAGAGGTCTTCACAAGGTGGGGGGGGGGAGAGGGGTCAACGTAACAACGTTACAGGAAAATATGAATAACGCTGGAGACGTATAAGTACCTGGATATTGGAGACACGAGATGTGTCCCTTATTATATGCATTCACCAAAATCACACCAAGTATACATGCATCGAACATTTTAAGTATTCACCGAAATTATCGTAGAGTACTATTCACCTGACAGTATCAACGTAAACTTCGGTCTACAAAATAGCACAGATGTGTGTTCGTCATCAGTCTCTCTGGAGAAATGAAATGTCAGAGCGCAATCGATTTCGGAGCTCTTATAGACTCAATCGCAATTTTATTCATGATTAAATATTTATATTCCGGAAGAAAATATCACGTGCTTTTCAAAATATGTGTGTCGAAGCCGACATTTCTGTGAGTAAGTTTAATCGATGATGAACCCGTCCAACATACCTAAAAGGTCGACATGTCTTTCGAAACGACAGATTGCAACGTCGATGTATTTAATAGAAAATGTTAATGTGGTTGTTCATCCACCACCTTACATATCTTGAAAATGATAGTCACTAGAAACTGCCATTATATAATGATAAATAACCAAGCTAAATGCTATGTGATAAGTTGTCACTGTTTTTCGAGCGAACACATTACAGGAATGATAAGTAATATATACCAGCAAAGTACGTGCGAATCAGTTATGAAAAAACCCTGTTTTCTCTGTGTTACCTTATGCTACTAGCTGGATCGTGCGACTAAATTTCATCTGACAAGTTTATCACATTCCAACAGACAATTTATTAACATAGACTTAAAAAATCCAACTATAATCACCTGTTTGTATTCTTGCTTATAAAGCTGTGGTGTCAGACTTTCAGACTTTGGTTCGAGCCAAACGGTATACAATCGTGCTCGTCGTCTCGTCACTCAATTCCAAATTATTATCTAATTCTTGACTCAAAGCTTGAGTAAAACTTTTTTTTCATAATGAACGTTCTTACAACGTTGGGCGGTTTGTGTTTCAAATGTGACGCAGACATTGGCAGTTAAGGTACTACTACAATGTAGTTTGTGACGTTTTGCTATTCATGACGACTAACTCATCTATAATCTAGACGTTGCCAAGACTATGAATCAATATGTGATAGGTGGGGTATCATATCGATCAGAATGTCGTTCGTAACAGTCATTTAGGAGTGACCTGAATGTAATAAAATAAGTTAACGTTGGCGGCGTTTATCCACCACGTGACCTTCATCAGATTTTATGTGGCAAAAATTATTTGTCTTATGGTCGGTGTTAAACGGTCCACAGCTGTGATGTTGCCTACAGGAGTGATTTCAGGCATATTTCGAGGCATTCTTTCTGATTATCAGAGAATTCCAATCTTTATTTCACACGACAGAAGTAAAATCGACCAGTATTTGTAAAGATTCTGATAATTTCGTATCTCGGCTCGCGCAATAATACACCCAGAATCAACTGGTCCCTCCATAAGTGACAACGAGGCGAGCTTAGAAACGCTTCGTTTGGATCAGTAAACACGGTAAGGCAAACTTCGGAATCAAGGAATACTTATGCATGCACATAAAATATCAGTTGAAAACTATCGATTTTTCGCATACATATACTGTTCCCGAGACCATCGTGAACACGTTCCTGAGGTAGCACAAACGCGGAGGTCTCATCGCTAATTAGATTGCAGTGCAGTAAATCAGCTTTATCTGTAAAGAGAGTCCAAATCAGAGCAATGATCTTGACACCGGCTCACAGTCCAGTTCAGCTCCAGGCCATGTAGTCTACGGTTAATAGTGTTAGTAGGACTTAGACTTGATGACCAACTCCTTTGATTATATTCCTTCGGTTGACCTTTCATCGCCGTCTTCGATTCCAGAAATGTGTTTTACTCGCGATGAGAAAATTATCGGTCAGTAATATATTTACCCGTGACATTTTCACGTTCTGCGCAATTAAATTTGTCTGGTGACGTCCTCACATGGTTGACGGGAGCCAGTATTATGTAGAATGGACATACTGTTCACAGATTCTGCTTTACTCATCTAATAGTATACATTCCCAATAGTATTAGAAGGTAAACTACATTTTACTGTTTCTATATCTCCTTCAGGGTCAATTGAATGATATAAAAAAAACAATCTGCTTTTAACATTCTTCGAAAGTATGCGCTGCTCAATGTCTTATTAGAAACCTAATAGTTGAATAATCGAAGTGTACATTTGAGGGGATGGTTCTTGGTTATGAGAAACAAAAATATAATTATACGATCCACGTTAAACCAAGCCCCCATTGAAATGTGATGATCCTACAAGAATGGCGCTGCACTGATGACAAACGACTGGTTCCACTTCTTCTTGTCTTATAATAAATTCATATATTATCGTTCGATCATGATAATATACTTGGAATGACGCTGAGAAGTAGATCGTTGTAGACTGGATACAATGCTTTGTGGTTATTTGCGATGATGGTGACCATACACGCGGCTACCAGTCAGATATTGGAAATGAAACTCCGGGATAGGAGGTGAGTTTTGTAGAATCTGCATATCATTGACGAAGTTTAATCATCAAATAAATTTATATATTTTTTATCATTTAGAAAGTGATCGTATAACAGTATTTTCGTTATTTTGTGATAACACTATCTTAGAATAGCACAAATTCTAGTGCTGAAAATTTGGTCGAGTCCCGTGCAGAATTCGAACCAGCGACCTCAGAGTCAGGCACCTAATCGCCAGCACTGTATGTCGGCGATCTAACCCACTCGGCCAACGGGCCTCCCACAAAAATAGGAGGTAGCAGACCGGTAGTCTTGAAAGCGAACATACAGTACCCCTCTGATGATCGTAATGACACAGCTCCCAAAGCTGAATAGATATATTTTTTATCATTTAGAAAGTGATCGTATAACAGTATTTTCGTTCTTTTGGGATAACACTATCTTAGAATAGCACAAATTCTAGTCAGGCACCTAATCGCCAGCACTGTATGTCGGCGATCTAACCCACTCGGCCAACGGGCCTCCCACAAAATAGGAGGTAGCAAACCGGTAGTCTTGAAAGCGAACATACTGTACCCCTCTGATCGTACAGTACAGGCCGAGTCACAACTCAAGTATACCGGGGTAACACCTCGGGAACAGAGCCCGGCAATGCTTCTGTGTTACCGCGGGACAGCCCAAGATTATATTATCAGCTGTGAAAAAAGTGCCGACAGCATGCCCCCAATGACCGGTCATCGAGTTTTTAACAAAGGCTGGCGCTCCATGTGGTCACTGGCTAGTCTCGACAGCCTCGAACTTCGACGTGACATGGTAGGATTTGTGTGTTTTCGTAATGAGGTATGGCGGTAATTCAGATATTAGATATGGCAACGAATGATTGAGGGAGGTATACGAAGTGAGAGGCAATAGAAATTATGAAGAAACCTCGAAAGCCTCGAATATCGTAAGTGTTAATTGGCCCTGCCGTGTAAAGCCAAATGCTGGTTTGTTGGCGAAACAGACGGACAAAAAATAACTGAAGAGAAAAGAATTAGGAGCGGTTAATCAACTAATTATATGAGACAATCGAATGATAACAATTGAACAATCTTTATTGTCGGTTTACTCGGGGCTTGACTTTCCCGTTGATTATTATTTCCTGGGTCGCGCTTGTGGAAACAAGCCGTAAAAAATATCCCTACTGTCCGTATATAAAAATTTATTATATGCGTGGCTTTAGCGTACCAATATTTATCTTTGAATATCAGTTAATAATTTGTATCAACCTGTATCAAGCCAGCGGAATTCTAATATGACCGTTGGTACAACAAATAAAATAAAAACGCACCTGTTCATTAAAGATATTTACCACTTTTATTTATGGAGTATCGTTATTCTTCGGTTAGCGGTAGTCATCAGATTCCCCCCCCCCCCCGCAATAAATGCTGAATATACCAGACACTGCATGTTGCAAAAATCAGTCTATCATTCCCACTTCGTCTTTTTCGCTGTTTGTGTAAAGAAATGAAGAGTGGCCTCGCGCTAAATTTGCATATGAATAGTGTCCGTAGCAAGTCTTGGGAATTCGTCCCTGGGCTCAAACCGAGAATAACAAGAAAAGTTTACTCATTTACTAACGATAATATTACTGTATATGGGCGAAAGTGTTCCTCGTGATCGTCGAACGTCGATCGGGATTTCGAGAACCTCCCTAGTGTTAATTTGGATTAATTTGTACTTCCGTGCACGACCAAATGTTCGTCTTTTGTCGAAACAGAGGAGCATCCTGTTTAACAGGGAAATAACTGAAGAGAAAAGAATTAAGAATGGTTAATCAACTCATTATAAGGGGCAATCGGATGATAACAAGTGAACAATTTTTATTGTGGTTGACTGTTCTGTTGATTTTTATTTCCGGGTCGTGCTTGTTGAAACACAAGCCCGGCAAGAGCCGTAATTAAAATGAAACACAGCACCCCTTCCCCGATCTCTCCGTATGATAGAATTTATTTTATGCGTGGTTTTCATCGTATACTGGTATTTATCTTTGAAACGTGGTAACTTTAACTCACATAATGTGTAACCGAAAGGCCGGTACTGCATTTGTAATTGCTTTAACGCGCGACTAAAAACTTGCACAGACCGACATTTTATGCATTCCGTTCTTTAACAAGTGATATCAAGTTTTGCAGCTAGCAAAATTCTGATGTGATCGTTTGTTCAATAAATAAAGTAAATAAATTCGGCTAGCTGTTGTATTATTCAGAAGGCTCGCGGTATTCACGGCTGATAATATACATGTAAGCTTGGACATTCCCGCGGTAACAGAGAGGCATTTCCGTGCTCTGTTGCTGTATAGCGGCTCGTCAACGCGTGCCGTCGACGGGGTGCCTTTTGTTGTCTCGGCCGACTATCGAGGCTTGAATGGATATTATGGAGCTACGTTTAGTCTGTATTTACGGCGCATGCAGGCATAACGGGGGGGGAGGGGGTGGTAATTAGTCTAGTGATTAGGCTTAAACTGTACCGCGATAACAGTGCGGCAACTACCCCGGTATACTTGAGTTGTGACTCGGCCTGTACTGTAATGACACAGCTCCCAAAGCTGAATAGATATATTTTTTATCATTTAGAAAGTGATCGTATAACAGTATTTTCGTTCTTTTGGGATAACACTATCTTAGAATAGCACAAATTCTAGTGCTGAAAATTTGGTCGAGTCCCGTGCAGAATTCGAACCAGCGACCTCAGAGTCAGGCACCTAATCGCCAGCACTGTAAGTCGGCGATCTAACCCACTCGGCCAACGGGCCTCCCACAAAATAGAAGGTAGCAGACCGGTAGTCTTGAAAGCCTACCGGTCTGCTACCTCCTATTTTGTGGGAGGCCCGTTGGCCGAGTGGGTTCAAGACTACCGGTCTGCTACCTCCTATTTTGTGGGAGGCCCGTTGGCCGAGTGGGTTAGATCGCCGACATACAGTGCTGGCGATTAGGCGCCTGACTCTGAGGTCGCTGGTTCGAATCCTGCACGGGACTCGACCAAATTTTCAGCACTAGAATTTGTGCTATTCTAAGATAGTGTTATCCCAAAATAACGAAAATACTGTTATACGATCACTTTCTAAATGATAAAAAATATATTTGTTCAGCTTTGGGAGCTGTGTCATTACGATCATCAGAGGGGTACTGTATGTTCGCTTTCAAGACTACCGGTCTGCTACCTCCCATTTTGTGGGTGGCCCGTTGGCCGAGTGGGTTAGATCGCCGACATACGGTGCTGGCGATTAGGTGCCTGACTTTTCAGCACCAGAATTTGTGCTATTCTAAGATAGTGTTATCACAAAATAACGAAAATACTGTTATCAAATAAATTAATTAAGCGAAATACGGCTCTTTTATAAATGTAATTAAATTAGATGTTTCCCGCCCTGTATAAAAAAAATCCGCTTTGCAACTGGGGTTATTTGGAGACGGATATCGAATACAAACAATCACTCTGTTGAGAGGAGACATCTGGTGTTTGCAATCTCTGTCTATCTGTCCGTTCCTCCCCGTTGTTTGCCTGCATGATATCTAGAGAACTACTGGACAGATAACTACTTGATGGAAGCTTCATTCGAATGGCCTCATTATCTGATTAGCTTTTGCTGTGTGTCCGCGTGTCCGTCCTTGTTCAGTGTCCGTCCGTCTGCTTGTATTATCTATACAGGCCTTGTCTGCAAAATGTCTGAAGAACTACTGATAGCCAGGCTGATATGTGAAATGATTGTGCATTTTTTTTTTTAAAAACCATGAAATTTGGCAGGATGATAGATAACAAACATAGGATTCAAGTTTAGAGGGGGAGTCCGCCTTGAAAATTGATGGCCGCCATCAAAATCCACGAAAGTAGCAAATTTGCACTTTTGAGACACATAGGAGGCCAATTCAAACGGTTATACGCACATTTGCGCACTCAATGAAGTTAATCAACAAACCTTTCTTGCATCCGAACGGATGGATTTCAAAAATCTGTTTTGGCGTCTTTGGACACAGGTTACTTGAGGACACGTGACACGTGTGGTTAAGTCTCCACATACACAACTGCACAAAAGTGCGGCTGAGATACTGAGGCTACATCTTAGAATCCTCCGTATTCTTGGTCTGAATGTGAGGTTCCGAGGGAAGCTTTCCTGTGGAGTCATATGGTTGCTTTTTAATCGCCAGACGTCAATATTTCTCACCTCTTGCATATCGCTCCAATTTACCCAATAATCTACATTTTATTGACCTTTGATGACATGTGACATCGTTTATTTACTTAGGTGATGCCTACAATATATGAAGTTAGTGACACTGGAGAACAATCTCCGTGACAGATGTAGAGAGCTGCGCATAAATCGAATAAATTAAGCTTGTTGCATGTATAGTTTCCCCAATATGGGTCTTCCGTTCGAAATAGAATACAATAATTTCTGAAGCGTCGAAATGGCTGCCATTCAATTTTCGTGTTAGTTTCCAATCGTCACTCGCTTGGAGAAGCTTCTTTCGAACAACGGAGAACAAGCTAACCCAAACGTGACAGGTCTGTACGACATGTCTCTCACTATAACTCACTCAGGACTCTCATACTTTACTGGTCATTTTTTCTACAAACACTCTCCGTCTAATTCCGCCCCCCTCAAAGAACACCAAGCTTGCTGACGAGTTGTTGACAAAACTAGCGCCTAGTCCCTCACTCAACATTCATCCTCATCCATAGAAGAATTCCCTCGTCCATAATTCTTGTAACAGCATTAATAGCATCATATTAAAACAATCATACAATTCAAGTGCGAAAATACAATGCTTTCTTCAGTGAGGTCAATTGGAGCTATGACTGTTACACTTCACGGCAGCTTGACCTTTTTGAGTCAGTTTGTTTTGAGTGATGAAGTCGTACATGGAATTTAACCGGACAGATTTCTTTTGGAACATTTGGGATTGATTCTGACCTAGGTTCCGATTTCATGAACCATTTTGGCAACGTAAGCGTTTGCGGTCTTCTGGCTGCCAAGCCAATCCTCACTATGTCCAGGAAAGAGTTTCATATATTTCTTGACGAATCCAAAAAGTAAATCATTTTTATATGGAACACTACTTGAATTCTCCTTTTCATC
Source organism: Hanleya hanleyi (assembly GCA_036873755.1). Taxonomy (NCBI): domain Eukaryota; kingdom Metazoa; phylum Mollusca; class Polyplacophora; order Lepidopleurida; family Hanleyidae; genus Hanleya; species Hanleya hanleyi. The sequence continues at coordinate 11,044 of JAVTVY010047134.1, read as the reverse complement.
TACCCATTATGCTTGTGGCTGATCCTGGATATACAAGTATAATAACAAATTATCGTGATGCAGGATTCTATAGCTGTTCAGGAGCTATCTGATTCAACGCGAGTTTCCAGCCAGCAGCAGGTTATCAGGACAAAGAAAATTGAGTTGTGGTTTTGACAGCTGTGTGCTCTCTTAAGTAATGTTGTATAACGCGGAGCTTCGGTGACTGCGTTTCCAAAGGGTTTGAAGTTCGGTTCAGTTTCCCATAAGCACGCCATAAATATTTCAGAAAATATCTGCTTGGGGGAAGTTGCAAGGGTTCGTCTCTGTTTGGAATTTCTGAAGTAGTGATAATTTAAGAAGATGCCGACATTGATCTCTCGCTTCAGCACGGATATTTATTTTCACCAGAGAGGAAGAAATAAGGACTACGAGACACACAGGAAGGGTTATGTGTCACTTTTATAAAGGGCATACAAGGCAATGCGAATGTTGTCGACTATGTCAAAACGTATATAATGGGGCTTTCAGTGAGAGGCCACATGTTATAATTCATTCAGTCAACTAAGGATGTAAAGAGGCAGAGGCACTATGATTACTGACAACAAAAATGAGCATTATCCAACCTATCATAAGGAAAGTCAATTCACACCTTTTTTCGCAATCTTCTGGGTGGCGTCGCATGGCCGGTCCTCAAATTATGTGAGCCTTCTCGACCAGCGCTTAGCTATCCAGTGCATAACGGCAGCAAGACTTCTGTAAGGGCAGCAGGACTTCCTCCAATGCCAACAGCACCTCCGTCGGCTTTTTTCCTTTACGTTTTATTGCCATTACTGAGAACTAGCATTAAGATTTGAGGATGGCACGCATTGACCAGCTATTCAGATATGTTGGCATGCCTGTATCCGGTACACTCGAGTGTGATATTCAGAGATTCAGCTTGTCGTTGAAATCCCGTACCCAAATCAGTCATACAAATGACACAAGCACCAAAAAATAGTAGTTCAACGTGCAGTTCATATGCCAGTACTGGAAATTTGGCATTCAGTCACAGTTCTGGCGACTCGGCTGGCAAGATAGGCAACACGAGAACCAGACTCATCGCCATTCACTGTTTCGAACTATGACACTTTGTCCACAACAACATAAACAACCATCATTACCATGCAACCAAGGTCGATCGCTAGAGGATTGGATTTTTGATATGAGCTTATTACGAGTAACTGATTAATCTGAATCTGGTAATGAAGCTCAGCATGACGATGGCATAGTCGACAGAAATAGACGCACAAATACTCCTACACCTGTCACGGATCACGAATAATTACTAACCCCAATATCTTCGGCAACATAACATAGTCAATTTGAAACATTTTATGTGATACAGTATTTCTATTGTAACTACAGTGATGACGTACGTCAGGATGTAACCAAAAAAATATCAATATATTTGATGAAAGTTATTCTGTACTAATGTCGGGAACTTTATACAATGAATTTTCCAAGAATTGACAGCTGAAACTCTCTGACTGGTGGCATATCTGCATATTGAGGAACTTTTGGACATACTTGCCTGATACCATAGGTGAAAGCTATCACGAAAAAAGCTTAACCGTGGGCCATGACGGGATCTCAAAACCTTCAGCATAATAATCTCTTCAGGAGAAACAAGGCTAAGGCATAGAGCTTGGCATATTGTGTAGTAAGTTTCAGTCTTTTAGCTCCAGGTGTAGGGAGAATATTTCAAGGACATGGCCTACCAAGGCCAGATAGCGCTGAACCCAATATCTATCGCCATGGTAGACTTAACTGATATTGATCATATCACTTCCACTAGCTGTATCTTGAAGAATACATGTACTTACTGGCTGATCAGATTTTGTTTGCTAATATTTTAATGTCCATGTGTACAATAATGCTGGTCGTCTCTGACTGGACATTGTGCGACACAGCAGAAGTCCCTTAATCACTTTCCTCGACTAAAGCAATGTGTTAACCAGACTCATATCATACCTCCATTTTAGGATTCAATTTTCGCTGATGACGACAAACTTGATATCCAAGATGATGTCCTGATAGGGATTTTTATCCATAAAATGTTCGCCAATGAACGTCTCTAGACAAGAAATCCATGTACATGTATGACCTAATCATTCGAATCAGGCTGACTCAACCGAGTCCACTACAGGGTGTCTAAAAAAATGTCACCTATGGATTTTTATTTATTTATTTTAATTTATGCACACTATATATAAATAATGGGTTGTAACACAATAAAGTGGGTTTTATGGTGCCTAATGTTCAAAATTTTCACAATTTCGAATAAGGTTGCCTGAGATGAATTTTAAAAACGGGAGGTATGAATTCAAAATTGAACTAGCTGGCTTCTGCCATTCACACTGTATGTCAAAGAGACTGTGTGTCACACAGCATGTTCACAAGTTACATGTTTTCTTCATTAACCTAGCGTTGTAATTTTTTTTTACACTTTTGTACATCAATTTTGTACATGGAAAAGAACTTGATCTTGACATCTGCCATATCAACTCATAACATGTTTTTTATGTTATTGAACGTCCTTCCATTGCGTATAATAACTCTGGTAAAAAACTGCATTCTCCGCATAACATGGAAAATCGGTGAAGGAAAATTGAAGAAATAAATAAAGATAAAGATATTGAAATAATGGAATGTTGCCATAAATAAATTAAAGACTATCATCTGATATCAAAATAAATTAATCTAAGCGTCAAGCCCGACATCCACATTTCAGCCGTCGTTAATTAATGTCGTTCGACGTGAGCCCCTCGCAGCTGAACACAGCGACATGTCCTGTCGCGCATTTGTTAGAAAGCGTTGCGGACCATTCGCGTTCGTCTAAGAACTTGAACCTCGTGTTCAATTCGCTGGCGAAGGTCGGCAAGGTTGGCTGGGACTGCCTGGTACACATTCCCCTTCAGATAGCCCCACAAAAAGAAGTCGGCCAGAGTAAGGCCTGAGTGATGTCTCATCTGGACTTCCTTTCTTCTCCATTCTTCAGGAGAAGCTTCTCCAGGTGAGTTAGGATAGAAACTTACACCAAAGATGAATGGTAGCCAGTTTTCAGAAGCCATCGTATTCTTTCAATAACAGCTGGTGTGGTTGCAAGATCAGCTGTAAATGCAGCCAGGTTAAATTAACCCGCTACGTGATTTAGAAGTGCCGAATTGCGACTTTGATGCTTTCTCATGGTAGCCATTTTGAAATCCAAGATGGCGGCCAACTACGGATTTTCCAGCCGGACTCCTCCTCTAAAAACGAATAATATATGTTTCTCTGTCACTATTTAAAATTCCATGCTTTTATCACAAAGTGCACAACCGACCCATTTTATGTCACATATGTATCTGCCAGACTATGGACGGCATTTCACCAAACTTGGATATGTTATATGGAATGCGGAATAGGTCGTTGGGTTATGGACGCGGATATTCCTTAATGAATTATGAATGACGGACCAGACGCTTGTAACTAGTGTACATGTGCCCGTCCGTGTTTGGAGTACGTCTGTCTACGTGTACATGTATGTACAGGCGTTGTCTGCAAGATACCTGGAGAGCCAATGGACAGAATTTCCTCAAACTTGAATGGAAGTTTCACTGGAATTACCTCCTCATCTGATTAGCTTTTAGTGTGTGAGTGTGTGTGTGTGTTGTGCTGCAGATTGCTGGGTATTGTCGCCGGCATCTCCTTCCAGTATTTGCAGATACGCAGCTTTGTTTTGGATACTTGTTGTCGCATGCATTTTATAGCACCTTCCGATAAATTCTGTTCTCACTCAAGGCAAGTTGGGAGGTTGGGGGGGGGTGGACGTATGGTTTTATTGAAAAAACAACAACCAACATAGGTTTCTTGCCAGAGCGGAAACTCAAAGGTCCCAGCAAAATCTTTACCTGCCGCAGAATTCAAACCAGTAATACAGGATCACGCATTTTTATATCTCGGACTGACCTTCTGGCCCCACCAAATCGTCTGGGCGTCGTCTGCATTAATCTCCCTACACAGAAATGATCCATTTGCCTTGGCAATGCGCTGTAACCCAAACTGGGATATTCGCCAAAACTGCCTACACCCGTACAACTTTCAGAATTGCTCTCCGTACATCAACTATTTTTGCGAAGACCATATATACAATATATAACCGTTAAACTTGTTCCTGGTGAAGCCATGATTTTGACTGGATGCAAGGCTTCATTGAACACTGGTACCATGTCAGCTCGGCTGTACCAGTGAACGTCAACTAGTACCTATGAATCTAGTTGCAGTGGTTGCGCGAGCCTATAAATTGACTGTAACATTAAAATGAATCGATAGCTAAACTGCCCGATACAAAGATTACTTTAATGTAGACACGTGTCTGGAATAAGGTGAAAGCTTCCATTATTTCTAAATTCCCCGAATCTTTATTCTGTGGAAAATAATTACTTATCTCCGGCAAATTTCCCCTCACTCTGTTTGTTCTGCTTGGGACTATCAAGTCCGGATTAATAACGGCGTCGCTACGTCCTTCACAATGAATGATGTCCGGCAAAACTCATCTAAATAGAAAGGTTCACTTTGTTCCCAGACAGCTACTATATCAAGTCATACGTTAACTTCATTCTGACCCCTTCGCTGTTAAACTTCAGATTCCAAATCAAAGCTGAAACTCTCTGTCTTCATAGCTCATCTTATCGGAGTCATTTTGTATTTGCATAAGCCTTAAATCGGACAATAAATACCATCCGTCAAGATGGCGTCATCGATAATAAAGTTATCTAGGCTCATGGAGTTATGATCAAAATGACCTAATATTATAAATAATATCACTCATAATGGTTTAGCTCTCAGATTGTCTCTATTTTCTAGGTCCTCCATCCCTCTGGTTGCATGCCTCTCAACAATGTAATCCTAAGATGCAGACAATAGATATGTTTCCGGACCATAACTGTGCTTCATAATCATTCTTATAAACGCTCCGTTGCAAGCTGTTGAGAAGTTTCAGTGAAGCCTAGAGCGTAGTTATCAGTTCGCGAAGGATAATAACGGCGTGTAGACCATGTTACGGTGTTGCAGAAAGCCACGAATTGTGGTAAGACCTACAGTGCAACTTAAATTCGCCACATTTTCACTCTGATTTCACAAACACAATTTTCGGATGATCATGAGAGCCCAAATCAGATCAGACGAGATAGAGATGCAGTAGATAGTGACAGTGATGCCAGCCGGACAACGCAGTAGTACATACATTAAAACTTATACAGCAATCCGATTTCTCTCCAATGACCTAAAATAAAGCCTTATTTTACTCGACTAAAAAGATCTTCTAAAGAGGCTGCTCGATATAAAGAATCTCCTACAATCTTAAAAACCCTACACTCAATGGAAATGTTTCACCGTGAGATCTTTGTGGCATAGAATACACATTGAGATGTTTTTTTTAGTAAATGTTCGTGAGTTAATCGGGTATTGGCTATTCTACATCGCCTGATCGTGGCTTGATCGAAACGGTTCTGGCTGCTCGTTCCTGGGAGGGGTATCCGCAGAGCTACTAGCAATTGAACCAAACACTAAGTTATATGGCAAATGTCTGTCGTGGAAGCTATGATACACAAGTGACCCTGTTACTGATCAATACAGCGAAGTAGTTTTCCAAGGTAGTTCTGACCAGTTGTAGACCGTACTGTACTGGGTATTAACTGTCCAATAATGTTAACGTATCAAACCGTTAGTGTACAGGCCCATGTAGTCAACAACTGAAGGGTTCTTCACAATAACTGAGCAATACTGTTCAGAGCTTTTACTGCACTGGTCAGTTAGCGATGGATATTATCGGGTCTTGGATGACTGTGCTGAGCTGCTCAGTTAATCCAGTATTTAACCATTTCTGAACAGTACGGCTGGTTTGGGAACTACACAGTACTGACTGGTCAAAGTTTCCCTGTGTCATGCTTTGCTTTATTTTGTATACGCTCGTCATTCACTATTTTCAGCCACACTGAATCGACGGGAGAGTCGATTGCAATGCAGACATTGCTAACTATTCCCTTCTGGGTGGTAATATTCCAGAAGGTCCTGTGAATGGCAGTATGGCAGCTGATATATCTCATATAAATATTGCTCTTAAAAACCATAGTCAAATAACTAAAAGTATTCTATCTATACATACGAGCAGACATCTGTTTGTTTTAGTAAACATGGACAAGATGTGAAGAAGTAAATTGTGCCATTGATTATAACTTATGTCATTCTATGTCGACCATCGTAACCGAATGGCGGAAGCGGGTGTTTTCGAGCATATTTCGAGTCACTTAATCAACATCAATTCCCGTTTGACCAAAATAATCTTCCTCCCTTCGACAAATGGTGCACACCTGTGTTCATGCAATTTTCATCATCAAAGAAAACAGGAGACACGAAAAATGACCGTATTCACGGCACGTTATGTCAAAAAACAGAGTGATTACAAGCGTCTATTCCGTCATTCAATAGTCAGCCGTTGTCCAATAAAGAGTATCCGCGTCCATAATCCAAAGACCTAATTCATATAACATTAGCACCAAATTAAAAGGATAAATCTCAATATACATACAACTAGGCTAATTTCCTGCAAGACGGAAGCGGTCAACAGCTTTCACTGATGACAGCAAGACATCATGACGTTCAAAAAATATCAAATCCGTATCGTTGATCACTATTCTTAATTCACATGATATTCGTTGTAAAATCGTTATCAAGAGTATTGATATATCTCAGTGGCGCATTGATTGTGACTGTTCATATTTGAGTATCTTGAAATACATAGGTTCATACGACCCTAGCCCTGGGCTTAGCGGTATTAGACACAAGTTACGAAACGTACCGCCATACGCTACGCTGGTATTTTGCTATCAGCATGCGATATGTATCGCCAAATTTGAGAAACTTCGAGGGAAGGCACTTGATGATATAGCCCTGTTTTACAAGTTTCCGCAATAAGGTTTTGTGAAGTTGAATAAAATCGTCACATTTAACACAGAGACTAACAAATGCTACCAGGCGGGATATGTATACGCCATATGCAGGTTCCTCTGGAATATTACTGTCCAGATAGGGATAGTTTACGATGTCGAAAGTATAATCATCTCTTTAGTCGTGAAGTCGAGGAGAGAGAAGGCCCGCTTCATTTTTGTAGAGATTTAGGTCTGAACAAGATGTGCCACTTGGGCCATCTGCAGTTTCCTTCAAATCCAGTGAAGGTGGATATATATCCTTCACTGTGTCATTTATATAGCGATTAACCACAGCAAGAAAATCGTCTGTTTAACGTTTGGTGAATGAGAAGAAACGGGCTTTGAAATAATCTGACTTTTGAAAACGTCTGCTTATAGTCGTATTCATAAGAGGACAGATAAAAGGGGTGCACAATTAGTACCCATTGGCGATGATATATTGCATTGCCAAATTTAACATATATATTATTATAGTAAAGCTGAGGAATGCTTTATGGCTTCTGACATAAATATATCGGCGATCAGTATTCTTGAACACCGAAACTATTAATGAACCATGACAGACAATAAGGGGTTGTAGTATAGAGTGTCGAGAAATCCCATGTTGATGCATGTTTGTGCGGTATGTGGCATTTAGCATCAAGTTCTTCCACAAGACATTTTGGGTTTTTCAATATCCACATACATTCATTGCCAGAATTCCTAGAAAAAGTGGTGCAATACCTTTCCCAAAATGCCTTTACCTAAAGAAGGGCCCTCGTCAACAGGAATAAAAGAAGCTTGGAGATGCAGCTTCTAGAACCAGCTATGAATCTAGCTTTGTATGGTGATTTATGCTGGCATCATTGACAACTGTTGGCCGCTTCTGTCTTACAGGAAATTAGCCTAGTTTTATGTATACTATGATTTATCCTTTTAATTTGGCGCTAACGTTATTATATAACCCCATGCTAGTACACTTTCGGTATATCGTTATTAGTGGTTGGAAGACAAAACCCTTATTCCTTGAGAAACGTTTTGTGGTTATTACATACATCTCCCAGAGTAACTGCTGTTTGGGAGTAAGTAGACGTATTTGGCGATGGTGTGCTTATACTCAATTCCTTAACCAGCACCTGGTAATAGTAATATTTACATATGAATATTATATTATTTGGAGCTTTGTCTTGCTGGAACGATTTAGTCTGGCGATTTGCTAGAACTTCTTGTGAACTGAGGTTTCTCAGTACTTGTTTTTTTTGCGGATTGCTTCAACAAACTTGTTCTTTGTGAGGTCCAGCCAGTCAGCGAGTACTGTAGGTTGAACTTTTTCTCGCTTTGACAACTCAATAACATACTCTTCCAGTGCAGTCCGGACTATTTTCTGGTTCGCCTTGAGGTTTATTTGTCTCGGCTCTCTATATTTAGGTCCGTTTATCAGAAGTGTGTTTAGGTCTCCCTCACTCACTACATGTATATCAAGTCACCAGTCACAGCATGCTTGCATGGTGTATAGATAAAGTTCGATGTTTCACAATCACAACTATAGCCTCCAGACGTATACGTTTCAGTCAAACTCCTTGACAGCATTGAATACTTTGGTGGCTATAGATTTGGTATACTCAAATGAAATGCAGGAAGCTTATGTGAACTTAAAATAGTTTGGCACAGGGCTGCGTTCGGGATTCGCGGTAAATTAATAATGTCCAGTCCCTTATCCAAGTAGTTGAGTTTCAGGAAAAGCCGGTCTTTTGATGTTTCGATTATGTTCACTGGACGATACAATCGAAAATACATGTACGTTATATGTTGACACACTTTAGTGATTGTGGGTGGCATAATACTTCCGGAAGACACAGATTGTTTTATATCTCTGGCAAAATGATTTAAATCTCTCAGAGGTAACGCATATAGGACTGTACGCAAGCTATGTATACTGTTAGGTGTGTTAGTTAAACCCACTAAATAACTTAAAGTAATATGATCGTGAATCAACGCAGTATTATACTTTCTTCAACCATGGCTGCGATGTCTCCGTTGGTGGAGCTTAATTAGCTGGGTAACATTCGATATATTTGAATGGCGATTTGTAATAACATTGCAGAACCCTTTGACATTATCATTTAACCCTATCTGGCCTAGCTCTACCAGAAAATGTAAAATAAAAATCAAGATGGCCGCTTTGATGACGTCACATTGACGTCAGCTTCAAAAACGTCGATTTTGCGATCAGATTTTTCAATTTTTTTATTTCCCCACATAAAGTGCATGATAAATTAGTAAATATTATTGCGATGCGAAATAAAATAGTTTTTGCCCAATTTTCATCGCAAAAAAAGCAGAATTTTGAAGAAAAATGACGAAAACATCACTTTTCTGGTACCCTATGTGTCCGCCATCTTAAATTTACCCATGATCCTCTACTCGGGGGGTAATGCAAATAGGCTCAAACGGACCTCAATATGATAAAGGTCACGGAATGTCAGCTCTTAATTTTTGTCGTTCCGGATATAGCGCAGAAAGTTTGATAGGGGGGGCGGGGCATTTTGCCCCCCCCCCCCTTACCCTTCAGGCCTGGCAGGGTTAAACCATGCGAAGACACTGATCCAAGCTCCAGCATCCAGAACAGTTCCCGCTCTCGGATTTTGCTCTCAAATCCAAGGGGGAAATCAGTGGTAGATGGGTAGACCATGTCTATAATCTGGATACTGAAGTTGTCTCAGCCATGGTCGGGGTCAGAAAAATATTTGCCTACAAGCAACTGCTTTTTCCCAACGGATTTTCTGTGACCATTCACTCTCAAAATGTAGATGTCTCCAGGTGTCTCATTTTCAGATACATGAAATAAGGTAGCTGATATTTCATCATACAAGCATTGCTCATGATAATCCGTCACACAGTCCAAAAAATGAAAGTGTTCTATACATGTGTGCGAGCATACCTATTTTAATGCGACAAATATCTGTTACCTTTAGTAATCATAATCATAGTCAATTGTGCTATTATTACATCTCACATCGTCTTGTGGGCTCCCTGGGCACCTTTACCGACTGTGAGAAGCATTAAATTAAATCAGCTGTTTTCGAGCGCAAAACGAGTAACTCAATTTCCAATAGTTCAAAGTGTACCGATTACTTCCTTTCCTTTTTTTCGAAAATCGTCAAAGATTTTCTTTTTATCGAACTGCTGAACCAATCTATGCAAACCGTGGCATGCAATATCTGTGGTGCGGTATAATGCACAGCGGCTATTATTGACGCCTGAGATTGTCGAATTCTTCAGTACCGTACTGTGTACAGTTAAAGGGGCTGAATAGATGTTAGGCAAAAGAGTGATCGACAAAATTGAGAATTCAGGACCGTCAGATATAATCTAGAGAAAGTACTCGGGCCGATTTCATGACCTTTTCTAGGGCGATTTTGAAGTGACCTCTTTTCTGCTGTGTAACATAAACAATACCCATTGTTGCCGATCGTTAGACTTTCAGGTGCGAAATAAATCTTTCTGTACCATGTTCATAATCTACATTTATGGATAAGTATTCGTACATTATGAAACTTGTCAGTCCAAAAGCTGCATAATCAATTAATTTTATGCGACAATATACTGCGAAATACAATTTACGCAGATAAAAGCACACATTTTGAAAAAAAAATCCTTTTCTGTTACATCTGCTAGGTGGATATGCAAATAGACTCAGAATTACCCCAACGTAACACATTATCAATTCATTAAGTTTCAGATCTTACTTATTCCGGAGCACTATGGCGAAAAGCTGAATCCCAGGCCAGGTAGGTTTAATGATAGAATCCCCGCAGGACCAAATTTGCTTCCTTATTCATTAAATTAAATGAATTAAGGGGCACGTGAATTTTGAGCAAAAACAAAATTATAATATTTTTCAAAAACTGATCAGCCTGAAAAAGAAGCGATTGTTTTTGTTTGTTTTTTTAATTTTTTATAATATCTATAAAGTTTTATCTATAAAATATCTCGTGGCTAACCACATTTAATATCAGTCTCTTACTACTTCTTCTAAGTATCTTCAAGAATCATACATATGTACCCGTGCTTGC